>JARUHE010351035.1:0-10079 GCA_031471125.1 Archaeomysis grebnitzkii
GTATAAACAAACACACACACACACACACACATACACGCATGTACACGTGTGTGTATTGCTCAAGATATGAAGATTGGCCTTCGTCTGCTTAAATAATACAGGACCATAAATATGATTGGATTTTAATGGCACGAGTTCGAATAATAAATCAGATTTATCAAATCTTAATGAATCTCATCTTATTAAGTTTAAATCGTTGCTTCCTCCATAAGGTTCACTCTAACGTTTCTTAATCTTTCACTTCCACTTTGACTTGTGCCCAATAATCTTATCAGCTGCAGTACCTTACAGACGGGGAACTATTCAACCTAACTGTAGTGCATATTGAATGTATGGCATCCATTGCCGATACGTGCAGGTTCCCTGGCACGCCCTTCGCTTGCCCATCTTCCAAGCGGCAACGCCCACCCTCCCCCTCCTTTGCCCACCCTCTCACCCGCCCGTTGATGTGGTCAAGCGGTGGGCCGAGCGGACTTGCGCCCTGCCCACGGCGCGCCAAGCTCTTCATTAGTTTCATTCCTTCGGGTCGATCGTGTTTCTCGGGAGGCACATTTTCGTCTATTCTGCGAAGTTTTTTGTTGGAATTTACAGTAATGTACAAATGTTGTATTATCACAATCATTACTTTTCTTATATTTGAGGAAATTGTTTTTGGGGTTTTGTGAAGATTCTGTCTCGTTTATTTGGTGAATTATTTTGAATTATTATTCTATGCCAGTATTGTAATGTTAAAAATTAACTATTCCCATGTGTCATCAACTACATTTTGGAATTGAGTTTCTTTCAGTATGCATACTGGGCTCACACTAAACAGTCTACCACAATTTTGGATTAACATGCCATGTCCTCTACTTTGAAAGAAAAATCTATCTTAATGGATAGTGCATTAATTGTTGTTTCATACGTAGTGGCTTTGGTTAGTAAAAAATTATTCTTACACCATAACTAGTTGTTATAAAACCTTCAATAACATTGGTTATCATTAGACAGCTTCTTTTGAAGGCGAATGGATCTCTGGTTAAAAACTGTTTACATGTAAATAGTCTCATTGTCTTGTCATACTTTCTAACCTATCTTAAGTATCCACATATTCTCAATCATATAGTTTTTTTAACATTTATATAGGCATTGTCGTCGTCGTTCATTAGTATTAACATTTGCTTTATTTGAAGAATTACATAAGTTTATATTTGAAAAAGTTTATTTTCAATTACAAATACTATCAAGTGTTTTTTAAATTAGTATTTGTTAAGTTTTCGCCAAAAAATGGAGTTTTCTAATTAGAAATTTTATATTTATTTCCACTTGAAGAGTCAAAAAATTTGAATGCAATAATATTCCAGTTAATATTTCGAAGATACTTTTTCTAAGAAGTTTATCTTCATTTGATATTCCAGCTAGAAATTAGCTAAGGGATTTAAAAATTGCATCAAAGTCTTCATTACACATTACATAGTTATATTTTTGAGGTAGTTTATATACATGATATAAATTTTTTATTTGCATGTAAAAATATTTACAACAATGAGTTTAAATAAATGTTCAAGTTGGTGTTCCAATAAGACGTAATGCAGATGTGGATCTCAGCACCAAAGGATGACACCTCTGGACATCCTGTTGATGTTTTAATCACACGTTGAGGATGCCACAAAAAGTTCAAATGGCTTTGTGTTGGAATCCTCTCGGCTGAAATGAGAAACGTCTTAATTAACTTATCTGACTTGGTATGCAAATTACAGCCACAAGAAATGCAATCGTCGTTTGTTATATATTCATTTATTCAATAAACTTGGCTGGCAGCTCACGGTCCTTTGAGACTATTCAGCCTTGTGTACATTGGGGGAGAAAAGTGTGGTCACTGTGGTGTAAGGCTTGCTAGTCAGTTGTAATTGTTTTGATAATTTGGTGTAAGGCTTGTTAGTCAGTTGTAAATTGTTTTGATAATTTGGTGTAAGGCTTGTTAGTCAGTTCTAAATTGTTTTGATAATTTAGTGTAAGGCTTGTTGGTCATTTGTCAATTGTTTTGAAAATTTGGTTTAAGGCGTGTTAGTCAGTTGTAAATTGTTTTGATAATTTGGTGTAAAGCTTGTTAGTCGGTTGTAAATTGTTTTGATAATTTGGTGTAAGGCTTGTTAGTCAGTTGTAAATTGTTTTGATAATTTGGTGTAAGGCTTGCTGGTCAGTTGTAAATTGTTTTGATAATTTGGTGTAAGGCTTGTTAGTCGGTTGTAAATTGTTTTGATAATTTGGTGTAAGGCTTGCTGGTCAGTTAGTTGTCAATTGTTCTGATGATGAAAAATGTCATATTATATAAACGTATTCACACTATTATTGAAGTTTCATTCTTATAATATACTAAAATAAATGAATTTGAAAGTTAAATACATTTTCTTCTGATTTAGCTATCTTAAAATGAGAAAATTTCATCAAAATATATGTTAGACATCAATTTGTTTCTTAGCTTATCTTTGGTTTGTGAAATGTTTAGTTTATTTTCTTATTCTAAATTCGGTACCTTAGAGGTACAATTGATAAATTTTTGTTGTGTGCATTTAATTTTTTTTTTCGAATTTATTGAGTATAATCGTCTATAAAGTTGATGTATTTTTCTTTCGATTGCTCTAATAGAATTTAGAACCACAAAAAATATCACTAGGTTAAATGTTTAAAATGTATTTATTAAATGGATTTATATTTTGAATATCAATCTGAATTTTAAATTCACTACTCTGAATAATTCAATCTCTAATTTTACGCAATATGATTACTGTGAGATTAACTATAATTGGTATCCTCATTAAATATAAATATTCATTTTAGCCATTAAAAAACTATTTATTCCTCTATCGTCTGGATGAGTGAGACAAACCTAAATTATAATTTGTCTCATTTGCATTGAAACTTTTTCTTCGTTTTTGTGAGAAACAAAAAGGTAAACATCGGCCGGGCTGTTCGAGGTTCTTTTGTTGACATAATCTCACAAGGTCATCCTCACATTTTGTGCAGGTCGTTCACACGCCTTTGCTACTCCTGGTGAAGGGTTGGTTTAAAGCCCATCTTAATTCAATTATTTAATAGAGTAAAGTTTTTATAATTTAAAGCCCACCTCAACAGTTATTTATAGCAACTTTTAAGCCCATCTTAGAGTTACTTCACTCTTCCATTATTTAATAGAGTAAAGTTTGTATAATTTAAAACCCACCTCAATAAATACTTATAGCAATGCTTATGTGTTTTATAAACTAGACCATGGTTTTTAGACGTTGTCTTTTGAAAAGAGTGTTCGAGTTCTTTTCCCTGTGTGTTCATGTTGAATATTTCGATTAGTCTTTTTTGAAATGAAGTTTTCTGCATTTGCATTACTCAGGATATTTTATGTATCTTTGTACTACTGTTGAAACAATTTCAATAAGTTAAATATTTGTATGTATTCGAGAGATGAATTCTTCTTAATTCTAAAAGTACGTAGACAAGAATTTACACAGAATTTACTACATAATTTGTTAAATGTTTTTGTTTACTTGTATAATAATATAGAACTTCTTGTATCATTCTGACAACACTTGTTATGTATAATCCTTTTTTTGCTTCTTGAATAATTTGTTCCTAGAATTAAATTTTTACCGTGTTTTTCATTTGTGGGTTCTAGTGGATGGAAGGGGTATGTTTTTACCTTGTAATTAGCCTAGGTAGGATGCTAGGTTTCTTTTTATTTGTATAGCAAAAAAAAATGTTTTTTTGAAGTTCTATGTTGGGTATTGAAGAACAAAAAAGAAAATTAAAAATGTTTTTTTGTTTTAATTATTCCTCAAGATTTAAAATATCAATTGTTACTAATGTTTTGCTAAACAATGTTGTGTTGTGTAATCCAAGCAGTTTCAGTAGTTATGCCTTGTTTTTGAAATGTAGTTATCATTTCAATCGCCAATGTATTTTGTCATACTTGTAAACTATCCATGCAATACTTGGATATATATATTATTATTATTGTCTTTAAGGTAGGCAGAAAATAAATTCTTAAAAGGTAATCTGAACGAATTTTTTTCGTGGATAGTTTTTCCCATTTGCGAAAATCGTGGAAACGCGAGGAAGGTAATAATCGCGAGCAGGTGCAGCGAGGCCTGTGCAGGCCTGATCAGACCTTATTGGGGCTGACTCTGCCAGGACTTTACCTGTTTGGCGATGGGTTTAGTGGGGATGGTCTGATACGGTCGAGGGAATGTAGTTGTTGCTCTTATTCTTTTGGGTAGGCCTTGTGTGAGCTCTTGATTTGTAGTTAGGTGGAGTCATGCAATGCTCTTTTCATCTCATTATTGTATGATTTTATCTTTATCGGTGCTACCAATTTATTCATGAACTAACGATAACAACAAATTGTGGTACATGTATATTACCTGGCTTGTATTGCTGTCATTATAATTACCATTTTATGTTGACCATTATATTTTTATCATTATAATTAATATTACTACAATTACATTGTTACCATTATAATTAATATTACTACAATTACATTGTTACCATTATAATTACTATTACTTTGCTACCATTGTAATTATCATTACTTTGCTACCATTATAATTACCATTACATTATTACCAGTTCAAATGCCATTGCATTATCACCATTACATATTACATCAACAATAATATAATCGAGCAATCTATTCGAGGCGTTAACTCAGCTTTGCTCTTCAATTCCTTCAATTCAATATTTCTTTAAAAGATCGTTCGAAAAGTTCCAAAAAACTCAACACAACTGAAAAAGAAGCATCATGTTTCGAACTCAGTTTACCTTTTTTGTATTAGTATCTACAAAACATTTTGTGAAATAGTTTAAATTAATTGTTTTTTCAATAAATGGTCAAGTTAACATAATCTTGAGGACAAAATGTTGTGACTGAACATGAAGCAGCTTAGCTTTCCGAGATTACTCGCTCTCTTTCTCTATCTCTTTATTGTGTGTTTGTATGATTTGTTCTTTTGCGTCTTAAATAATACATAAATCATAAAATTACTTTTTGTTTCACTGTTCTACACTGAACTACATAAAACCAGGAATCTATTGCTCAGAAATAGACGCTAATGAGAGATAAAAAGCTGTGGTTGTGGAAGATCGTGTTCGGTAAAATGCAATACAGAAAAATTCATAAAATAGAGAAACTAAATTTTGAAATTTTTTGACCGAACGAAATAATCTTCCTGAATAAAAGTGACGTCACAATAACGGTAAATCGTGCCGCCATTGTCAGTTGAAAGCAAAATTTCTGAAAAGTCAAAATCGGTTTATTTTTTTTAGTTTTCTAATTCCTTTCTAAAATTGAATTATCTTTTTTGCTAACTAATGTTTTTAACTTTTGTACTCGCTTATCTTTTTAGTGTTCTTATTTTTATTACTATTGTCATAATAATAGACTAAGAATGTTTCTAGACAAGTGAAATGTTTTCTTCATTGCAAAATGTTTCGTCGACATGTATTATTAATTCAAATATTTTCTCTTGTAATGTTTAGCAAATGTAAATGAACATTAATTGTTTGTTTGCCTAAATTAATTATCGTTTAGTGTAAATGAACATTGGCGTTCTGAAGGTGTGGTTTGTTTGCTTTAGGAAAGAATTCTCATTCCATTGTTTTCTGCTTTTTCATGAATTTTCACTTTGTTCAAATCTCGTCTACAATGTGTTGTCAAGTTTGTTTGTTTGTCAAAATTTCAATTTGTTATAATTCTTATTTTTATAATTGAAATTTTTGAGTTTAACATCTTTCGTTCTTACCAACTAAGTTTTTATTATTATTTTAAAAGCGATTTTCTCCTGAACAGATTTAATTACTTTTATTTTATGGGTAAAATTTCGCATTTTAAAAAGACGTCGAATTTTTATTACGTTAGGGGCTTGGTCAGTTTTTCCATCCAAGCCTGGAAATTCATATTGTGATTTTAGAAAAAGGCTATTGAAAATAAAATTAAGAATTATCAGTTATGGACAACTTTATTTAAAAAAAATAAGTTTTTTTTATAGTTTTCTTTCAAATATTTGAAACAAAAATTTTGTTTTTCTTTTAGAGACATGTTTAATGTTTATTGTGGGGTAGCGAAACTTTACATAGTAGTGTTTCCGATGTCGTTGTCAAAGTCATTAGACATTTACTTGAATGCTTATATATCATTTATACTTTTGAATTTCTTTTTTTATATAGTTCTTATTTTTAACATGCTCATTTTTTTTATTTTGGTACTGTATCCTAATTTTTTATTTTGATTAACTTAGATTTAAAAAAATTGTTTCATTTATGCATCAATAGATTGAAAATGAAGTGTACATGAATGTCATCGTTGGTTAATTTTTGTGTAGGCCTAAATTATATTTTCCCTCTTTGTAACATCTTTTTTGATCGACATTTATGATATGGGAATATAGAATTATTTTGATATTTATATGTTTTTTTTAAAGTTTTGATTTTGTTTATGCACTTATGTTATGTTATGTATACCATATTTTCATACGATTGGGAAAGAGCTAATGTTGCACTTCCTAAATTAGCTTTACAAAACAGACGACTATATTTGATTACACGAATGAACTTCATTATAAAAACAAACAATAATAACAATTAATTATATTTGGACATATTGTTAACGTATTTTGTGTTTGCAGCTCCCGGGTGCGACCATGGTCAGCTGAACATGCTGGACAGAGGTGGTGGTACTACATTGCCAGTCCGGTTGAATTCCATCTCGAGCGGGACAGGTAACCCTGCCGCCAACAACAACAACAACACCAGCAATAACAATAATCCCTCCCCATCCCACTTCCAAAACGGACAGTTCACTTTCACCAACACTCATCAGGTAATGGTTGGCAACAGCAAGTTTCTTGTGTCTTCCTTCTTCAAATTTTTACTCAACAAAATGCTAAAAAGCAATTTCTGCAGACACTATAAATTTTAAATAGCTGGTAAAAAAACTGATGCTCAAGATTCAACGAAAAGAACTCAATATATGACAAAAGAGTTCTCAATTTCCAGATAAATTGGTGGAATTAATCTGTAAGGACTCTTAAAAAAAAATTTCACACCCCATTGGTCTAATTTTAATATTTAGTTAAAGTGGTTATTAGTTGCTCGAACATTTGACTTAAGCATCACTGTTGGTGTTTCATTTTTCTGGCATTCAACCTCAAAATTGTTCTTACTCTTTAGTTTCTCCCAAAAGTTTCCTTAAAGCACTGCCTCGCTCACGTTACAGGTGCCCCAGTTCGCCCACCTCATGTGCCCCAAGACATCCCCAGGGTCACCCCACCATATCGCTGCTGACGCCACCTACAACTACCTTCCCTACCAACACCAGACATCACTCGAGGACCAAGGCATTGATGTGCAGGTGCGCAATTTCTCGCTTTTCATTTTTTTTCTGATTATTGCTGTAGTTCATACGTTCCTGGGGATTCAGATTTTATTCAGTAGTGTGGAATTTGAATTCTGATTTTCAGTTCTTACCTAGCAAAAATTTATTTTTCAAATCAATTTTTTTTATTTCTTGTATGAAACCTATCTACTTGTTTAGAATTACAAACTGATTGTGCTTAATGTAACTTTAAAACTGAAAAAAACTTTTGGGCAGAAGAGTATGCAAAAAAGTAAATTTCTTTGAAATCGTATTTTTAACATGAAAATGACATAATTGATTCAAAATTTTAAAACTCAAAATAAGTTTCTTCAATGAAAAATTTTCTTTCAATAAAAAATGTTTGAAAATCCTAGTATTTCTCACATGTTGTTCTATCTGCTATCAAATTGGATGCCTTACTACAGTACCATACCTCTGCAGATGTTGTCTACTACCGTTCTCTCTCATCTGGTATGAAAAATGTCTCCTAACGAGAACTTATTCTGCAAACTTAGTCTTACAATGATTTGGACTGTTGTTCTTTTTCTTCTCCTCTAAGGAACCTTACTTGCTGCTTCTGATGGTGTTTACAACTTTCTTTGTAGCTCACTATTTTTGTAAAACAATCTTGTTTCTTATTTTTGCTGTCCAAGATGTTTCCAGCATTCTTCTATATATCCACATCTCTGATTTTTTTTGTTACAGTCTAAGTTTAACATCAATATAGCATGAATTTCCTACTTAATACTATACTGATATTTTATTATTTCAGCAGCAGGCTCCTCATCTTATTAAATATTCCCTTTATCATTCATGTTTCCTTCTTGATGTCGTGCACATGTTTGATGTTGAACTTTGAAGAATCTTTGCTTTTACTCACTCCTGGCGACTCCTTTCTTTTTGAATTTATGTTTAATTCTTCCTCACTATCTTATTTGATTTGACGTTTGACAAATCTGTTCGTTTTGCAAATCTTCTTCATAATCTGTTTTAGCGCAGTGCTTTCTGCTTGTTCGATGCTATGAATGCTTTTACCTCCAAAACTTCTACATTCCATATCAGTGATTGATATGATATTTCTCCATACAAGGCAAACAGGCTAGCGACATGACGCACCCTTGCAATACTACGGTCATGATCTCTATTCTTCTAATAGTTCCTTTTCTATTCTAATGTTTTACTATCTATCCTATGTTGGTTAAATTCCATTGCTCATCATTTCGTGGGAATTAATTTGAAACACTATTTTCTATTTCCTATAGTATGTGTCTGTTTTCTTATATGATTTTAACAAATTTTTATATTTCATCAAAGTTTTATTAGTGATTGAATACAAGTTAAAATCAAGTTTTATCACTTCGGTGTCAGTAGCTACATAAAAGGAATTTGTATATAATTGTTTTTTAAAATCAATCTTCCACCAAAACCACACCTACAATTGTTTGCAGAGTCCAGGCAGATCTAGCCCCGGTTCGGGCAGCGGTTCTTCCACAACAGGGTCAACATCATCTTCAGGAAATTGTCGCAACTCGACAACATCTTTGGATTCAGGAAGGGCATCATCGTCCACCCACACCCAAGGACACAGGTTCGGTTCTTATATTTTCACTTCACCCGTTTTTAAAGTCCAAAAATGTAGTTGTGTAAATATTTTTATAACACCAATTTTTGCTCCCCTTTTTATTAATACACTTTTTACTCCCCTGCCCCAAATAACTTATTGTTCATTATTTTAAATCCAATTCATTTTTAACTTGACTATGCAAACTTTTACAAAGCAATTTACATCTTTAGATTTTCATCAATTTTTCTCCAATTTTGGTAATTTGTTTATATTTTTGTTAAACTTTTGTACATTTTTCGATGTTTTTGAATAGGTTAAGCGGACAGAGCTACGATAGTGGTTCAATGAGGCACAGTTACCATTCTTCAAGCTCTAGTCTTGGTTCCATGGAACATGAGAATTCTGCGCACATCAATGTCCACGAACTTATTAATAATGGTGTCAAGGTAAATATTTTCCATCTCAATATTTTAAATAACAAAATCCGAAATTTTTGGTTTATTTTTGCTACTCCATTCGAATGAATTGTAAAATAAATATTGTTTTGTAATGAAAGATCAAAATGGTGATTTTTTAGTATTTATCCTCATTTTTCTGCATGACAAAAAATCCGAACCTTTTCTTAATCATTGATTCAATTTGAATGCAAATTATTTTCCTCAGGATTCTGATGTACTAAAAGCGTGGCTAACAGACCTTCACTTTGAGGAGTATTTGGAGAAGTTTGTGTTGGCTGGTTATGACATGCCAACGATCTCTCGGATGACTCCTGAAGACCTGAATGCAATTGGCATCACGAAGCCTGTCCACCGGAAGAAGCTAAAGGCCGAGATTATGAAGCTAAACATCTCCGATGGACTTCCCGACTTCATCCCGGTGAGTTTCTTTACTGTGATCAATTGGTCTTTTTTTGGGTCTCTGTAGCTCTGTAATATATCTTGAGTTTTCGTTTGTTTTTTCTTTAAATTAATGTTTGTAGTATTTTCTGGTCTTTCAATATAATTTTGACACCCATTCCACCTGAAATACCGTAATACCTCACTTTAATGAACCAATTCGTTCCGAGTGCTTGGTCGTTAAGTGGGAGTTCATTAAGCTGGACTCTAATTTACATAGACGCAATGTAAG
>JARUHE010351046.1:0-10078 GCA_031471125.1 Archaeomysis grebnitzkii
TTATATACCCTATACATATGTATAGGGTAAGTTGCATAATTGCGTCCATAAAACAAACTTTATTTTCAAAAATGTTTTTTTTGCTCATTGATTGCACTATAGCATTCTAGTTTGCCGCACTGTGTACTGAAGAAATGATTTTTTAAATACAACGCTTCTTTTTATTAAATGCATTCAAGTAAGTTGGTATATTTAGGTGAAAAATTGGCGTAATGTTAGCGTTATTGCCAGATGTGTTTTGGTTGGTACCTATAGCTAATTGATCTGTTTAAGGGATTAATCATAATTAAATTTGTTTTCTGTTGTAATATTGTACTTTGATGTTGGTTATTTAACAAGGTAAGCATTGCTTATCGTGGATATCAACTAAATACGGGCTTGAAATCATTACAATGTGTGTCAGAAAAGTTCCAGGACTGCGGTCACAAAAAGTTGTTTCAAACCAAAACGACAAACTACGAATTTAACCCTCAAAGTAACCCTCCTACGTCGTGAAGTCAATCCAGACTCTTCCCCAAGCTGCCCTCTTCCTCACACCAAAAGGTACTATCAAGAGAACCCGTTTTGATGACGCAGACAACATCAAAAAGGCTGTGACGACGGAGCCGCGGAGAATCCCATAAGAATCCTTCGAGGAGTGCACGTCAGTGTGGCAAAACAAAACGGGAAAGTGTGTTTGACTTGAGGGGATTATTTTAAAGAGAAAAAACTTATTGGTTTGTAATTTGAAAATAAAACAAATCTTTTGTGACACAAGTCCTGACGTACCTCGTAAAACAACTATGTTTATATGGTAGGGCGGGGTGAAATTGCCTTTGGTTGAAGTCGTGCAAGTATTTACATTTCATTCAAATTATTATTGTTCGGTTAATAACAAAATAAAATGATTTAGGATTATGTGATTTGAAAGAAAACATAAAATTAATATCAATTAAAATACTTTTAAAAAACAACTGTGGTGGTTTCGACGATGTGTAGTCCAGACGACGAGCCCAAGGATGACAATGTTCAGGCAAGCTCATCGCTAATTGAGTTCGTCTCCTGGAGTAATGTATGGACTGCTCAAAGTACATATAGAGAGCTTTGCAATGCGTCCCATATTATTGGTATATAATTAAACCACATTAATTAATTTAAATATGTTGTAAGTTTGTTAAATATATTTACCTACTATAATGATTACACATTGTCAAACAGCTGCCAATTTTCTCACATAATTAAGTAAATTATACTTTATACAGTTTCGAAATAAATTCACTTTTTACCAAAATTGCTATAAGTGAGACAATTGATATATGTTTGGCAATGTGTTTTCCCAATAATGAAAGGTTATTCAATGACTTTTCAAAAAATGAATTTTATGAAATTATTCAATTTTATAATAGAAAATACAATATTTGTATGTAATAGCAAACTATTTCAACAAGTTGAAGGGGTAGGAATGAATCAACAAACTTTTGTGTTACCACGAGTCCATTTCGCTAGAGTTCAAACCTGCATTATATAAACGATATGTTCACCACACCTTTCTGCTGTTCAAATCTCCCGATCGTATAAACAAATTCCGTCATTATTTAAAACAAAAGCATAAACATAGTATTTTTATCTTTATAAATGCCATCAAAACGCTCATTTATATCGTGCTTATCACATTAGTGTATCAATTATTCCTAGTAATTAGTTTCTTAACACATTTTTTCATGAACAATTGCTTCCCCATATATCTAATAGGTAAAAACATGAGTTATTTTCTTAATAATACAATTTCTTCAACACCCCCAATTTTAACAGAAGCGAAACAAGTAAAGTATTCTTCGTTTCCATAAATTGGCAATAGTTCATCTAAATTGCAGTCAAAATTAAATTAAACTTATTTCCCCCGGGTGAGCTTTCTTTTGATTTTTACCAACAGCAATTCTATCAAGTCAATAATTAATCATTACCATCTGCCATGTGTTCTGCTATTATTTCTAATTTTAAACGTTTGTTCTTCGAAGAACAACATATTGGTAGTATTATTCGGCAATTATATTGCAGATCAGAACACAGACGGTTTTCCAAGAACTAAATAACCTATAAAACAATTGTGTAAGTGCAAAAAATTGTCGTATTTAATTTTCGATTTGCTAATACCTTCATACGATAATCTTTACTTTGCTGTGTTTAACTGTAGGCTGAGATCTTATATCATATAGCTTTAATTGAAGTTTGAAACACATTAATCTTTACTCCCATTTTATTGATAAAACACTTGCTATAAAAAACATATTTGATAATCCTTTGTAGACATTATACGGGATTTACAATGAATCATAATTGAGTTGAAGTACCCTTAAATTATAATGCAAGGACATAAGCATTTCTCAAATCTGTTTTTTGAGCACATGTTACCACCAACACTGAAGAGTCTCTCACTCGCTACTTAAGACGAGGGAGCAAATAAATACCTTTTTGAAAGAAGATCTAGGTTTGGAAATTCTTTTTTTTGCACAACCATTCTAAAGGGTTCTTACTGTTGCTAATCAATTTCAATGAGTGATATTTTGCGATCTTTGCTGTTGTTTTCACACTTGCAGAATGACTCGAGGTTCCTACCTCTGGATTATTTGAAGTTTGTTATTTTGTTGAATACAGGATAATCGTTTTAGGTATCAGAGCTGACTTTGAATTTTGGAGGTCTGATGCCCATTCCGCCACCTTGAAAACCCTCCGATACTCTGATTATTTCCATACGATTCCGATGTATCGTCCCATCATACATCATATCATACATATCATATACTATGTATAATATATACAATATACATTTGATTGATTGAAATACTTATGAGAACTGTCATAATAGTTGACTTTTCTAACATATTTTAGTTGTTTAAATAATTTTAATCTTGCATTTATCGTAACGAATTATGAAGTAGGTCTACTTCATTAGTCATCTTGAAGGTACAAAGTTCTTAAGTGTAAAAAATGAATCTTTAACATATTTGGAGTTTTCTTTAAAACTTAATCAAAACTGTTGCATGTTTTAAACTTGATGAATTTATTGTCTTTGAATTTGTCATTCATATATTTAATATTATGATTGTTTTATTATTTCCAATATTTATTTTTTATTTATATATTATATTATTATTTATTAGTATTGATTTTATTTATTTTTTAGTATTATTTATTTCATCAATGTAACCATCCTGTCATTTCCACCGATAGTTATTTATTTTTCATTAAATTTTTATTATTATTTATTTATTATTATTATTCATTTTATTAACATTATCATTGTTTCATTCTTACCAATATTTATTTTAATGGCAAATAATTATTTTAAAAATATCTAATTAACAATATCATTTTTCATTCTTGTTTTCTTTGATTAATATGTATACAATTCTTTTTATTTGAAATTATTATTATCTCTAAATGTTATTATTCTTATTTCATTATTGTTCCCAGGTTATTGTTAGTATTATTATATTATCATTATTATGCTGTTGAAATTATCGTTATTCTCGTTTTATAAACATTCAATTTTATTATATTTTTTGTTTATCTCGTTCTATTTTATTTAGTATAATTCTCATTTTTTAAATTTGTTTGCGTTATTATTATTTAATGTATTAATTTAACGTCATAAAAATGGAAATTAAAATAAAATTAGATTAACTAAATTGTTTTTTACTTTTTAACCCTGATTATAAATGCATCAAAAATGAATTATAATTACGTAGTCTGATAAAAAACTTGTATACAGCTCTTTTATATCGTAAAAATCGTATTGAATTGTATTCAACTTTATAGGATTGAATTTACTAACTGTTTGAAAGATGTTTTTTTTAAATGCATTGTTTTAGAATGTGTATCCGTGATTGTTTTTTGTGATTTTTTGTGATTGTTTTTTGTGATTGTTTTTTGTGATTGTTTTTTGTGAATGTTTTTTGTGATTGTTTTTTGTGATTGTTTTTTGTGATTGTTTTTTGTGATTGTTTTTTGTGATTGTTTTTTTGTGATTGTTTTTTGTGATTGTTTTTTGTGATTGTTTTTTGTGATTGTTTTTTGTGATTGTTTTTTGTGATTTTTTTTTGTGATTGTTTTTTGTGTTTTATTATATTTCGTTTTGATAAACCTTTTTTGCTCCACCAATACTTTTTCTCCCACTCTGTCTTTCGTCTTCACTGTCTCACTCTCACTCACCTTCTTCTCTCTCTTTCCCTCTTTTTTCCCACTCTCTCTCCCTCCTTCATTTTCTCACTTTCACTATCATTCTCACTCTAACTCTCACTCTCACTTTCACTCTCACTATCATTATCACTATCTCTCTATCGCTCTCTCTGTAAACATCACAAGAAAGTTTCCAACAACCTAGTTGACAACCCAGTTTTTCCACCGGTCGACTTAGAATAGGTTAACGCCTAGGAACGTCAGATGATGCTGTACTTGTACCTTGCGTGGTTAGTTTCAATGTGCAAACAACATCAGTTGAAACACTGAACTGAGGCTGGTCAGCAGCACACCCAACCCTAGTAGCATCTATCCCTATTTAGTGGCTGATCCTTGGCTATTAGCCACCATTTAGTAGCTTTTCTATGGCTCCCTTGGAAATAGCCAATAATTAGCCATTGAAATGCTACTAGGGCAAACTAAACGTTGTTGAAACGTTGAATGTTTATTGAACTATAGTTATAGCATCGGTATCATCAATTTATTTTAGAGCAGATGTATCAGAAATGCTAAATATTTGTTAGTTGTAACAATGTTATTTTTATAAAATTCATGTAACATTGTATTAGATTTGGTAGAATTAACATCAGTCATACCAATTGTTATAACCTTTAAACAACATTTTACAGATGTTTTTTTTTACAAAACGTTGGCTTCAATAGTAAGTTCAGTGAGAAAGGTTTTGTAGTACACAACGTTGAACTCAATAGTAATTTCAATGAGAAAATGTTTGTTGTACACAACATTGACTTCAATAGTAAATTCAATGAGAAAAGTTTTGCAAAACACCATGTTGGCTTCAATAGTAACTTCAATGAAAAAGTTTTGTAAAACACAAAGTCGTTGTATACACACGTTACAAAAGCTGTAGAAGCGTTGTTACAACATTAAAATGTCCATTTAAACCAAATCTTCAATATCTAATGCTAAATTGTAATTATTCTTCAGTATGAAATGTCGATAATATGAATAAGATACAAAATGTCTAATCGATTAAACATCTTATTGAAAAATGA
This sequence comes from Archaeomysis grebnitzkii, assembly GCA_031471125.1. NCBI lineage: Eukaryota > Metazoa > Arthropoda > Malacostraca > Mysida > Mysidae > Archaeomysis > Archaeomysis grebnitzkii. Next base: position 5,235 of record JARUHE010351046.1, read on the forward strand.
GAGCACAATTAAGCTGCAAATTCTCATCTTTTTAATCAACTAATTGACTCTTTTATGGTTCACCAAAATAATTACGAAGGTGTTAAATATATCAAAGTCATTTATAATGTCTTGATCTTCCCGTTTTCAATTAATTTAACATTACAGTTTGTTTTTTAGTAAAACAGTTTATTATAAAATCAAAAATATTTAACACTGCATAGAGTAGAGCGGGGTGAAACCGCTGTCGGTTGATATTATTATTACTCCGCTGTATATAAAGAACAATGATATATGCGTGCGATATTTAAATCGGAACTATCCACGCATTGCTAGTATTTTTTTAAATCGGACATTAAATTAAAAGAATAATTCCGTTAACTTCCAGTGGTTATGACATATTTTTTCTTATGTATAGCTCGGGTAAAGATGCAAGCAACTGAAAATCGCGGCGATTTCACCCATCTTTACCCAACTTTAATACATGTGCGATGTACTGTATATATACATATATAGCGACAAGACCAGATAGAGGGAGAAAGAAGAAAGATATTGAGAGATAAACAGGAAATTAATCTTATATTTTTTTTAAGTTCAAATAAAATTCACCTTGAGATAATTACAGTACAATTTAGACCTACCATAAAATTATTACTGTTAATACTTCAATACATCGAGATCAGTAACTAAATTACGTTATATGGTATGATGTAATCCCGTTGTATAGACAATCAAATACATGACGTGTTTTTCACGTAAAAATGTTAATAATGTAAATTTAAAACAAAATACAAACTTAATAAAAATAAAAACAAAACAAAACAACTCGAGAAAATATTTGGAGGAACAAGTTTTTATATGATTATCTGGCAGTTAATTGGCAAGCCTTTTCATTATAAGTTTACCAAAACAGAGTTCGATCAACATTTCTCAAACTCATCAATGTTTTCACAGATACATCCAACAAACCTCAACAAACAATACTTTTCTAAGAAAAAAACAAACCAACAAACAAATAAGTTGTTTCTAACAGACAAACCATATTGTTCTTACAAACACAACACAATTTACTAACAATGTTTTACTAAAAAATGGTGATTTGCTAACATACAATGTTTTTCTAACAAACCATGTTTTTTAGCAAAAATACAAACAATGATGTTTTTCTAACAAATAATGTTTCTATGAAATCAACTTTTTTATCAAAAACATTTTTAAAATAAACAATTTTTTTCTAAAATAAATCCTATCTAAAACAATGTTTTCTAACGACCAGCATTTTACCAACAAAAATATTGTTTCCAAAAAAAATGTTTTCTCCAAGAATAACTCTACCCAGAAAAAACAATATTTTTCTAACAAACAGTATTTTTTTATCAAACAATATATCACTAATAAATAAAAGTTTTCTGTCAAACAATGTTTTCAATAACAACCTTTTAAAACAAATAACACTCTCTAACAAACAAAATTTCACAAACAAACACTACTTTTTCTTAGCAAACAATGCTTTTTGATAAAAAAAAACAAACGTTTTATACAAATACAAAGAAATTCGTAAATTAATTAAGGCTTTGATCAAGTTAAATTAAGTTATACATGAAAAAAAATGTAAATGAACACAAAAAAGTTTTATCAAAAATATACTAAGTGGTGTTCAACCAGAGATTTGAAAAGCTATTATTTCAATAAATACTAATTTTACAAAAAAAAATCCAGTGGACTAAGTTATATTGTTCAGAATTATAAAGCCATTCATGTTAATAAATAAAAAGAATTGTAAACAAAAATAATGTTTTCTTCATAAATTTACTAAGTTGTCTCTAACCAGAGATTTAAAAAGAAATTATTCCAATAAATGGTAATTTAAAATATACATTCTGGACATGTATAATCATCATATAATAGCCATTCATGTTCAACATAACAAAAAACCTGCAACATAAAAATTTAAAATATATTTCTTTAGAAATCTACTAAGTGGTGTCTAACGAAAGATTTAAAAACCTGTTATTTCAATAAGTATTGATTTGACAAAACATTTTCCTTGGACGATATTGTTCATAATTATATGTAAGGTCATTGATGTTCAATAGAATAAAAATAATTTGCAAAGTAAAAGTCTTCCAGAAATCAGCTAAGTGGTGTGTAACCAAATTTTGGTTTTACAAGAAAATCCGCCGCATGAGTATATCAATGAATAATAGGTTATAGAAGCTGGACTTTGTCACAACTTAAAAAATAATACTTTCTAACAAACACTTTTTTCTAGCAACAATGTTTGATATTACTATTCTGAATATTATAATTATTTGTATTATTATTATTATTATTCATATTATTATTATTATTATTATTATTATCATTAGTTGTAGTAGTAGTAGTAGCATTAGTAGTAGTAGTATAAGTATTAGTATTAGCCGTAGTAGTGGAAATAGTAGAAAGATTAGTATTACTTTTAATTTTTATTATTTTTATTATCTTAAATGTATTACTATCATATAACGTCAGATGTATGATAATATTAATATTCATCCAAATTAGATTAATTTATGTTGGGAAATCTGGTCTAGCTAATTATAATAATTTAAGACGCATTTAAGATTAAATGAAAACCGTAGCAGTCTAGCATAATAGCTATTAATTTATGATAATTAAAATATACAAATATCCATTAATTATAAATTATACTTGATTACTATTATTTTATGATAAATAAATTATATAAAGTTATATTAATTATAAATAATACTTAAGCAATAATTAAATTATATTAATGACAATTACCCAGTGAGCATCCAACCATTGTTTGAAAGTTGAACTGAGATTTCTTAGCAACAAACCCTATATAAATGTTGTTAAAATGTTGAATTTTGCAAAACCTTTATCATTAGAATTATTATTGAAGTCAACCCTGTTGAAATGTTATAAGAACTTTCCCTATACACAGTAAACATATATTAGTTATATGGAATATCCTAAATCAGTCAATACGATGTCAATTTTCACTAACTTGGAAAAAGTAGTCAGATGACTAATCTTTGACTAACATTTTCTTGGGAACTTAGTAAAACTGACTGACTTATGGCATAAATTAGTCAATATAAGTAACCTTAATTAGTCGTTTTGACTGTTTTACAAATGTAAGCTAGTCAGAGCTTAGTCTCTCTGCCTACCCTTTGTATGTGCTTAACATTATTGGTGAATGAAACAGTTTTAATATATATATGATCTAATTTTATTTCACATATTTATAAAATAAGTTTATGTAAACAAGAGGAAATATTGAATATCTAAAGACACAACTTAGTCATCTACTCTCATGCGGGTAGATTGGTAACATAGACTTATCTTAGAACCCTGAAGGCTTGAAAAACTGCAATATAGCTATAAGAAAACTCTGGAAAATAGCCTCTTTCACGATTGTCTTGACCCATAAGTGAAACCCAGGGTAACCAGAGAAGTGTTGCACTTTATTTTCCAATTAACCCATTACCTCCCAAACATAGATCCGATCGGAATTTTTTTTATGAAATTTGAAACATTACCTACTGATATGTCTCATATTGACACAAAATTTCAATTTTTCCGAAATTTTTATCGGAAGTGCAATTTATTGGTACGTATTGTACGTTCTGGATGAAGCCCATACGATACATGCATCCGTTACAAAATGTATATCTAACATAAAAAAGATATTTACGCCTAAGAAATGAGTTTGTTTCTGTTGCAAAGCTTTATTAACATAGTTTGCATACTTTTAATTTGATTTACGTTTCATCTTACAAATATTACCCCCTCACACCAAAACAATGAAAGAGCTGAAATTTACACGGCTCGCCGCCGGGAAGGAGTTAATGTTACGCGGCCTTCCATATTATTGAGCACAATAAAATAGTTCAGCACTTTTTCATCTAATCTAATTGCTATTATTCACCGATAAAAAATGTTTGAATTGTATTGTATTTAAAAAAATCAACAATTTATTTAACATAGTTTATAACAATGCATCAACTAGCTTACAAAAACATTTAGTCATGCTAACTAATTTTTGAAAATATAGAGACCTGACATCATCAAATTGACTAACTAATTAAAATAACTAATATTATCCCATTATTTGACTAAGCTATGCCTAACTTAAGCCTAAAAGGTTAGTCACGTGTTTTCAATGCAAACCTTACCGAACAAACTTCAATGCAACTTTGTATGAATATTTTTTTAAATACCTTGTTCCAATGACCCATTATATTTAACGTATATTGAGCTATGGTTACATAAACGATGTTAATGAAGTTTTGCGTTGAGTACAGGTTTGTTGTGGAATAGTTATAAAGCAGACATTTAGGAAACGTAAATAACGGTTAGTTGGAGCAGCATTGATTTAAAAATGTTGATATAACGTTGCATTGAAATTGGTTAGAGGACAGAAGGTTATTATAACGTTTAAACAACGCTATCAGATGTTCATAAACGTTGATTTCAATGATAAAATAAATATTAGAGGATTTTATAATATCGTTGTGATACCGTTGTGACAACATTAAAATTTCTATTGCGTATACAACACAACACTTAAACTTACTCAAAAATAATGAAATAATAACTGCTTGACAAATTATTCAATTAGATAAATTTAGATAGCAAATATACTGTACTTGTTTATTAATAAATTAAATACATTTGTTTATAATGCTAAACATCCTATTCGTCTTATTGAAAAACTCATACGAGAAAGATAAACACGATATATCTTATAGAATATCCCACAACTTCTTCACATAAATATGTATATAAATACACACACGCACACACACACATATATATATATATATATATATATATATATATATATATATATGTAG
>JARUHE010351057.1:0-10077 GCA_031471125.1 Archaeomysis grebnitzkii
ATATACACATATATATATACATATATATACACACAATTATATATATATATATTATATTTGTATACTTATATATACTATAGTTTTGTACAAAGTAATGTTGGGTAATTAATTTTAGTCACAGAACGATTTAATATCATTTAGATACGCATAGTTAAAGTGCAGATAAAATAATAATATTTCAAGCTCATGTATATAAAAATATAAAACCTTTCTTATCTATTAACCAAACACTAATGATTTATGGTTTATGAGAAGAACATATTAAACGTTTCCAAAGAGGTGTAGTTAAAAATTCGTACAACCGTTGCGTATTAAGTTGTACGTAGTCATAAGCAATTGTATATAACCTTAAATGTTTGTGTATAATTTCATACAATTGCATCGAATCTTAACAATTGTATACAAATAATTATGGTAATAGTAGAAGTTCCTTAGTTGACTCATTACTCCTTTTTCTCTTCATATCTACTTCTTCACCAATACTGTTTTTTATCGAATTACAACAAAGATATAACTAATAAGGAAAGAAAGCAAATAGTTTTTATATTGTAGATTCAAATTACAGGTTTTATTCACCGATTCAATTTAATTTAATTTATGTTTAATTAGATTTTGTATTGAATATGCCATTCTTGTTTTCTGTGGAATAGTGAGGAGTTGCCATTGCAAGTTATCATTATTCTTAACAAAGCAAATATTAATTGATTAAACATTTAATTGATATATTTAGTAAATAAAAACATTTACCTTTTCAACACATTTAAATCTTTATTATGGTTTGGTAACAATGGGTTACAGTCACCTATAAGACTTGTATTGTTGAGGAGATAAACCTGAAAGAGCAAAAGAGGAGTATTCAACCAAATGACTTCTGTTAATAGAAGAGCTTTCAACATTTCTACAATAAACGTCAATTATTTCCCTGATTAACGCCAAATATTTCATCGCCTCAGATCTCAAAGAGGAAGAAGAAGATGATGTTTTCGGCGAAGCAGTCGGCCGAGTACGACAAAGCTGAGCTGATCCTATATGAGGAGGTTGCCCGGATGCCACCTTTCATGCGCAAGACCCTCGTTCTCATTGGCTGCCACGGCGTGGGAAGGCGATCGCTCAAAAACCGCATCATCGCTTCTGACCCATCGCGGTTCGGAACCATCACCCCTCGTCAGTCTTTCTGAGTTTTTAATTATGAACCAACATTGGGTTATCAAGTTTCTTAACCAAGGTGGTGCGAATAATACCAGACCACATCTCTAAGGATTTCCTACAAAAAGCGTGCTTAACTCGTATATAGTTAGCAACGTATTGTGTTGTAGAGAACCTTTACACTGTGGTGTGTGATATGCATAATTCACTTTGGTTAATAAACCTAACCATAGAAATGGAAGTATGGATTTATTGAACATACAGAACATCGTTATCATTATATTCGTTAGTGATACCAATGAAGTTATTGTTGTTATTTGAACTGTTTTTATTGCACTGATTGTAAAGTTTTTCCTCCTTCTCTAGACACATCAAGACCGATGAGAGAGCTAGAGGAAGACGGAAAAGCCTACCAATTCACCACAAGAGAGGCGATAGACGAGGACATAAAAAACCACAAATATCTCGAATATGGCGAGCTCAACGGAAATATTTACGGAACGAAAATTGAGTCCATCCTCTCTGTCATCAGGGCTGGGAAAATGTGTATTCTTGACTGCTCTCCAGCTGTAAGATTTGTTTTATTTACATCTAAAATTATTTTTTCATTAACTTATTTGTGTTGTTTCTTAATGTTCAAGTTTTGATATAAAAACGTTTGAAATGTTATTGAACATTTACAAATGTGTTTATCTCTCATCAATTTTGAGAGAGTACACATGTTCATCGATAAGAGTGATCGGACTAACCGAAGATATATGGCTTGGGATAAGTGAATGGAGAGGAGTCATCCGCACATCCAACCCAGCAGAAGCTGGAACAGATGAATGTAAAACGAAGATGATGATGATATTTGATAAATTATTTTCAAACTACTCTATTTAGATGTTAACAAAACTTGTGGTGATGTGTTTAAACCATGTTTTTTTGGTTGGTTTATATAAATGTGAATTTTGGCGTGAAAAATATTTGCAGTATTCACTTTTCAAGCCACTTAACAATAAATAAAATTTATTTATCACATTTATACCCTAAGAAAGTTTTAAAGTTATAAATTTGTTTTAGCTGTATTATATCTTATTATTGTGTAAATAATTTATCAGTCTGGTTGATATATTAACGAAATTTAGAACTATTGATTTTTGATATAACATGCAATTAAATCTTAACTGTGAATTGCGCGACTACTATTTGTCTATGAACCGAATGAATGACCTGTGTAATATACAACAAAAATAAAAGTTTTAGTTATTGTTTAACGTCAAAAATGAAGTTGTGATTATTTAGCTATTTAATTTCCCTTTAAACCTCAACATTTGTTTCATTGCAGTCGCTGAAGTACCTGCGCAACTCGAGCGACCTCCTCCCTTACGTCATCTTCCTGTCCGCCCCAGGCATGGACCAGGTCCAGGACATTTACGACTGCAGCAGATCCGTCTGCTCCTCCAACAGGAACTTGGCCTCCAACAGGCACTTGGCCTCCTCCAGGAACCTCACCGTGAGTGTCTTTGCTTTCCAACAACTCCTTCTGAACATGTCTTGAAGGTGCTTGCAAGATATAGCACAGTTTTGTAAAAATCTTGCAAAATTCTTGCAGTAACTTGCCCGTTTTCTGCAAGACATGTTTGTAAGGGACTTTAAACGTGGATGTATAGTACTGTATAAGAATTTAGTTCAATCTCTTACACCATTTGTGTACACTTCCATATGGAATGCTTGTATGATCGCCTATTCCCAAAATTCCTTATTTTTCTGTTCTCAAGCTGAAGAGTAACTGAATTGCATTTTCAATGGAATGTTAATGTTTAATCAAAGCATGATTGTTCCTTATACATCATCCTATAAATTTATTTTTTCCAATTGCTTGACTCACTAATTTATTATATATTACCAATGTTTTCATTGTCATCATTAGTAAAATATATCCATGTTTTAGATACACAAATAGAATAATAAAGTTTCCATCTTTGAAACTCACTATAACACTGAGCGTAGTCTCAATCAGTGTTGAATTCTTGGCTGGGTGTTGACCTTAAACAGATTTTGGCATTAAGTCCAATTAAACCTCCTGAAACATTAGATCCCATTCACAATAAAGCCGTCTGCTCATCTGAATTATCTTCTACTGAGAAAATCAACTTCTATTCTCGGAAAATTGTAAAATAAGACACTGTTGAATTTCTCTGCGGTATAAAAGCTGTGCAAAAATGATAATAAATGCTTAAAAAAATATTAAGACACTTTCTTAGTTATGAAGAAATATGTAAACCATACTTTTGATAGATAAAAAATTATCGTTCAAAGTTATATTAGAATACTGTTCAAAAAAAAGTTCCAACTCGCATCAAAAATTTCAAAGGTGCTATGAAATCATGTGTTCATTGTAACATGGCTTAAGGTTTCTTATTCATATAATAATTCTGTCATTTTATTGCAATGAACAGAGTTTTATATTTTATTTATGAAAAAAGTACAAATAATGAAGTACGTTATCAATATGTTTCCTCAAATTATATCAATAAAGATAAAGAAATAAGTCCTATAAGTTTTTTATAGAGGAAAACGTACATTACTTAATTGCTAATAATTTTTTTATTTAGCCCTTATGTCTTTTGTATTTTTGTTCTGAATTTTGTTTTTCTTATGGCCTGCATTGCAATTTTTATTAATTACAATTTTTTAACTTATTTGAATGTTGAAGCATATCCCCATTAAATTTATTAGAGTTTAGACATTTAATTTCTTTCTTTTTTATATTTTTTAAATATTTTTCCATTCAGTTTGATCGTAGTAACAGTAACAGATACAGTTCAAGGAGGGCACGAACGTTAGAATCATTGACTTCGCTTTATGAGGTAAGTTTTTAAAATCAATTTTATATGTTTATATTTTATAGACATCTTTAAAAAATTAATTGTAAGTTCTTATATTCTTTTTTTTTCATTATATTATTTTACTGTTTTGTTTTATTATTCTATATTCTAATGTATCAATGATTTAGTTTTTCTATTTTATAAACACAAGTTTCTAACTTCTGTGAAAAAAAAATTGTTGAACACTTCACCATACTACAATTCTTTAAGAAATTATTTTTTCAATAGATAATTTTTAAAACTAAATTTCACACCATGTTCCAGGAGGATGACTTCAAACGCACAATTGACGACAGTGCAAAACTCCAAAGAACTTACGACAAATACTTCGACGTCACCATCGTCAACAACGACCTTAATGACACCTATCACCTAATCATGGAACAACTCGACAAACTCACAACCGAACCACAATGGGTCCCGGTCACCTGGGTTTACTAGCCTCATGCAAACACAATGGGTTTCGGTCATCTGGGTCTACTAACCTCATTCAACCACAATGGGTTTCGGTCACCTGGGTTTACCAGCCTCATTCAACCACAATGGGTTTCGGTCACCTGGGTCTACTAACCTCATTCAACCACAATGGGTTTCGGTCATCTGGGTCTACTAACCTCATTCAACCACAATGGGTTTCGGTCATCTGGGTCTACTAACCTTTGGTTATCAACTGACCGTTTCGTTGTAATGGGTATCCATATAAGCATCTATGAATGCTCTGTTTGATTGGCTATCTGTTTCATATATACAATAACCACCTAACTACACTCAATATATATTTTGTAGGTTTTTTAGCCATTCAGCTGCGTGAGGTGTCTATTATAAAAGTGTGATAGTCACTCACATGTATTGTGTGTCATTATATAATACTATTAACCATTCGACTGCATGGGTCTCTGTTATGAGGACCTTTTTAACCAATCAACTGAGTATGTTTAATAATCACTCAACTGCCAATGTGTGGTGTCCATATCTATAGTGTTCTTTAGGGTCCGAATCACAGTGGATGCATGTTAACCACTTGCCATCAAACAATTTTAAGGCACATAAATAAATTTATTTTAACACAAAAAAGTAAATTCAATTTATTTTCTTGAATGTATAATTGTTTCAAAATTTTATATTGAATTAAAGATAGTTTAAAGTTACTTTTTTTGTTTCATTTATCAAAATTAATTAATTAAGATTTTTAAAATTAAACATATATTATTGGGTTTGCTATATTTAATAGAAAATGTAAGAATTTTTCTAATATTTACATAAATTATTTATATGTTTATATTTTTTTTGTCAATATATTTTACTTAATATTTAAAATAAAATATGATTTTATTCAAATTAAATAAAATAAATAGTCATTAAAGTTAAAATTTTTGTATAATACATTATGTATAATGTATTATGTATATACAAATATTAACTTTGATAATTAGTTTTAATGTTCAATAAATTAGGAAACAATTTAAAATAGACAATTTTTAAACATGTATGCATACCTTAATTTTAAAGTTTGTTCATTTATGAACAATTAAAATGAAAGTATCAAGTTTTTAAGAAAAATGTTGAAAAAAATACAAAAATGTTTTCTTGTTAAAAAGATATTAGACGTTCTACAGTTTATCTTTTTATACATAGTAATTAGCAATGTTTAATGATAATCAAACAAAATATAAGCAAATAAAAGAAATTAATATCTTAATTTATTTTTTTATTTTATTTTGAAGCATTAGGATTTTTAAATAATTAAAACCGTATTAATTGATTATTATTGTTGAAAAAAATCTTATTTTAATTCTCAGAACACTTTTTTTCCCATAATTTTTAAGTATAGTACAAAAGTGACGTTAATCAAATAATAATTTTTAAAGCTTATGTTTTTAAACTTTTATATATTTAAATTATGTATGTTTGGATTTATTAAACAATATTTTTTTTTCCATTAGCTAATGTTATCTGCATGCATTGAACTTGTAAAAATTTATATCATTGCTAGTTTATTATAAACATATATTTAAGCATCGAATAAAGCAATAATTTATTTATTTTTCTTAATTAAATTTATTTTTATTTTCATAATTAAATGTATTTTCTTTTCTTAATATAAATTTGAAAATACCAAATATGTTTCCATTTTATCATTAGAGATTTATAATTATTTGGAATTCTGATTATTCATTGCAGTTTTATTGTTAGGATTTACAAAGCTAATTTTGATTATTGTAAAAACATTAAAATAGGTTAAATCTTATGACTGAAAACTTTGTCAAAGCAAAAAGTTATGATTTTTATTTCCAGCAAAAAGGTTTTGTGAGTATGTTAAAGTTTTTTGCTTGAGGATTATATAGTTTTGTATTTATGTTTTTCAATAAATAAAACTTCATATCACTTTTGTTTTAATGACATTAATATAATTTCATATGACGCACGCAAACACTTTCATATCAAAGGAAATAACCTTACATAATAATTCAGTAAGCTATATCAATTACCACTCAGTTGCGTTGAATAACGTGAATTATAAACAAAGTTTAAAGAAGGACATTAAAAGCTAATTTTTTGCCTCAACACAACAACTTAAACCCTGGAAACAACTCTGGTTCAATTTTACTTTTCATCTAAATCAAACTAATCTCATTTACATTGTTTGAAACAATCAAAGCCTGGCAGTATAGTAATCGACGAAGCCATATTGGTGCACCCCTTCTCATTCGTTCAGAAAGTTGTCATTTGTATATGTGACCACCTTGAGAAACCAGATCATGGTGAATGTACATTATATTCATAACCTATCTCATTAAAATCAAATTTAAAAAAAAGGTGATAGAAAATTTGCTGAACAAGGAAACAGGATAATGCATTCCGTTTTATCCAAACAAATTATAATATAGTTTCATGCATTTATTGAAGCTAATTAATTGTGTATGTCAACCAAGTAACAACAAAAGCTCACTGAATGGAACAAGTATGTCAATATTTGTTAGCTTCCCAAAAGCTGAATGTGAACATTATGGATTTTTACAGTCTGGTGTGTGATACCTCAAAATCTGTGAATGATTTAAAAATTGAAAAAAAAGATTATTAATTTTGGACTGGAACAAACAAAAGTATTTGGGAAGCTATAAATTCTACAAGAAAGCTCACTCATCAGATGTTGCATATAATCAATCATCTTAAATACAAATTTGTGTCATATATAAAAGAAAAAAATATCAAAGTTTCCGAGAAAGTTTTTACAAATTGGAATCTCACAAAATAATCCTAAATACTTCAACAAATATTCATTTTGTAAAAAAACCTGTTAAATATCACCAAGCTAATTTTCTATAATTAATTCTAACCAAACTGTATGTTAATATAGAAAACATTTTTTTAAATTGAAAGTATCTTAAGTTAAAGAAATCCAACAAGGAAGAACCATGGAAGTTTGATTTGAGTAAGTGCTTAAAAGTCACAAACTTAGGCGATGTTGTTCAATGGTTAGAACATTATTAAGGATTGATAAATAAACATTGGATTGTTTCTTTTAAAATTGAAATTTTTTTAAGATTGATAACTTTCGATCTATTTCCTACAATGTCGTGGCACAGCATCATCTTCGATAAACCCTCGGAGGTGAACAGTGGAAGGTTTAACCCAGTTATGGCTGCAGGGCAAGACGTCCACCCAACCTTATTATTTTAAGCAAAAATCGAGTTTTTAAATAATTGTAATACTTTTCATTTATAGTTTGTCTTAGGATCGTCTTATACACAATACGTATATTTTTTTTATTCCTAAATACAAACAATTAACTGTATTTTAAGCATTAAATATAGTTATTTTTCAATATTAAGAAATTCATTTAACACAGAAACTACTGGTACATTCATTATATATCATAAAAAAATATATCTAGACAATTTTTTATAACTATAACTATAGTAGTGTTAGGGTTATTTGTATATATAATTAATTTAATAATTATCGATAATACTATAAAAAATATATTTTATACATATTATAGTATTGTTTTGGTTTATTATTTAAAATGTACACATATAGATAAACATAAAAAAGCCTTAGTTTTTTTTATTTAAAAGTACATTCGTAATTTTTTAATATTTAGATTAAAAAACGTATGCTTTCATAGACAAGTAAAAAACCATAGAATTTTGCAGGTTTAATTTTCGTTATACAACATGTTTAAATACAATTTTCTACCAATTCTTTATCATAGGAATTATTTACAAGCTAATAAAGTCTATTCCACTGATGAATCATTTTTGAACGAAGTTTAAGTTCATAGAATAGATACTTGTAAATAATTCCTATGATAAAGAATTGGTGGAAAATTGTATTTAAATATTTTTAAAAAACCCAGAAGAAATGTTAATCATACTAATACATAACCGATATAAAAAGATAAGATAAGCTTATACTATGAGGCCTAAACTCATAAAAAATATCATAAGATAACATACTCGTCCTGTAGATAATGAAAATTAAGTTAACCTGACAATATATAATAAAAACAGAAAAACATCGAACCTTGTAGTGAAGAACAATCTGTCTCCGGTAAGTCGTTTATGCGACATGCCAATGTTAGTTATAAATTCGAATACGAAATACCACAAGAACAGGTGGTTCAATATATTGGCGTAATATGAATCAATTTTACGAAGAAAAATTTTTAGTCGTGACCTCTTCTTCAAGAAGCAATGAAGAAAATCCGCTTTTAACTACATCGTTCATCTTTCAAAATCATCGTCATCTACCACCGCAAAATTACTTCACAATCATCAAAATAATTCATCCGTCAAATCACTCATTGAATTTTATAATCATCGTTTTAATGACTTCAACAATTTTAAACAAATGAAATTTATTTTTTTAAATATACCTTTTAATTTTAATGTAATGCTTGAAAAAGATAACAGAAAGATTATCGAAACATGTCGCAACCGCAAATAAATGAAAATAATATGAATTATTATTTATTACCTCCTGAATCTAAACAACTAGTTAGGAAAATAGAAAAACGTTTAAAGAAAAAAGCCAGTCTTAGATCATCAATACTGTTTAATTGTACTTGCATCAAGAATGAAATTATGCCCAAATATGTAAAATATATATATATATATTTATTTATTATATATATATTTAAAAGATGGTCGTGCATAAACCATCCAATATTTTCTCTTCAATCCATGTAAGCCATAAAGCTGTATCCTACAGTACCTTCCCATCAACAAATAAGATGGTTGAAGTACTTCATAGACTTCAATTTGCTTTCCTTACTTGATACGTTTTAGATATTTTTAGTTCTACAAAGCGACTCAGCAAAATTTATAACAAAAATTAAATACTAAATACAAATGTTACGTGTCTAGAAACATATTTTGCGCTTATGAACATTTCAATTTATTTTAATGTAATTATTTTTTCTCTCTATTCAATGTGTCAACAAAACAGATTACATGATCCATTCAGTGTGATTTATTAACTTTTTAATCGTTTTTTAAAAATTATTATTGAAATAAACCAAGGTCGATCTAACCTACATGTTAAAGTTAATTAAAATTTTACACTTGTTCAACATTACTCATCTCTTATGTAACACATTTAAAAGTTTTATATGCAAAATGAAATATTAGTTTTAAACATTACTTTAAATTACCCAAAAACCAAGTATTTACTGCAGATATGTCGATGATATTTTCATCACTGTCGACAATGAACAGCAGCCAATTCAGCTTAAGGAAATATTTGAGAACAAGTCTATATTGAAGTTTACTTACGAATTAGGAGCGAACAATAAACTAGCATTTCTAGATGTGAATGTTCTTAAGACTGCCAACACATTCGAAACTAGTGTTTTTGTAAAGAGCACTAATATAGACGACTACCTAAACTACAATTCAGATTGTCCCGACAAATACAAAACTGGTGTAATCACAACATTACTCCACAGAGCGTATAAAATATCATCGTCCTGGCATTCATTCACTACAGAAGTTGACCGCATAAGGCAGCTGTTGGTTAACAACAACTATCCAAATTCAATAGTTGAGGCCAGCGT
>JARUHE010351068.1:0-10077 GCA_031471125.1 Archaeomysis grebnitzkii
AAATATATAACTTTTTAAAATTTAAATTCAACTATATGTCTATATAATATCTAAAAATGATAAAAATACATAATATTTTTAATTTACTATGGTCAAATGTAAATTTATAATTAACCGCACAATAGTCGAAATCAATAATACACTATTATGGATCGACAATAGCACAACTGAGGTAATCCACATTCAAAAAACATAGAGCTTACCTCACTTGTGTTATTGTCAATCCATTTATGTGTGTCTTGTTATACGTAAACGTAAGTTGTTGCATAATAATAAGATTTTTGTCATAGGATCAACCTTAAGTGGACATAAGAAATATTATTTTTATCAAATGAACATCATTGTATTGATTAAAATTGTTTTGCATATGATTGATCGTCATTATTTAATTTTATTGTGGAAATTAAAATAACTTTGGGATGCTTCTTCCTTCCCGCACACCCACCCACCCATCCAACAACCTTTTAAATAAATACGGTTTAAACAATTTTGATTGAATTCCGTGTTTACCTGTTTCGCATATAAGATAGTATACAATATGTACGAAAGAAAAACAATAGTTTCAATTGAAAACAGAGTTTATTTTCTTTTTAGATTATTTGTCATATTCAAATCATAGTTTGCATTATTCATGCCTCGATCTACATCATTTTGTTGATTTACAATTGATGATTATTTTCAGTAGAAGTTTGTGTTTCAGTGAAGCTCTACCCTTTAAAAAGTTATCGCAATATTTATTTTTAACAGATGTGCACAGAACCACGGATCTATATTTAGTAATATAGATCAGTGCATTGAAGTTATAAAATGAATTCGTTTAGAATTAATAATTCTTTTAATAGTTGAGAAATTGTATTGAATATAAGGTTGATGACCCTATTGATATTTGGTAAAAGAAAGTAGCATACATAATTTCAAAACCAACTCAAGGGACATGGTTCCTAATTTGATTTATTTTTCATGATCTGTCATGGAATTACACCTTAGACTATATTTTTAATTTGTAGTCTATGACTACACTGAAGTAAATTTTATGTATCATAGTTTTTACATAATTTTATATAAAATTTTTCTTTTCTTTTCAGGAGCTGAGTTGTGCAAAAGTTCATCTTGGATCAAAAAAGTGAACCGATGTTCGAGTCTGTGAAGTTCCTTGAGATGGATGGGAGTCTGGCAGTGACCGAGAAGACGCAGTTCTTCGTAAGAGCCTTGTTCGACTTCCAACCCTGGGACACAAAGACTTACTTGTCGTTCAAGAAAGGAGACATCCTCCACGTGGTGAATGGAGGCGACAGTTTCTGGTGGAAGGCAAGATTGGTTGTGGCTGAAGAAGAAGAAGCTCGCGTGGGGATCGTTCCTTCGAGGATGAATTGGGAGATGAAACAGCTGAAAAAACAAACGAAAGTTTTCATCAGCAACGAAAAGAAAGTAAAACTTATTTCCGAAGAAATTAAAATAAAAAAAGTTACAAGAAAAAGTAATAAAATGTTTAAAAAAATAAAACTTAACAAACTTAAATCTTATTTTAGCACAGAAAAACTATGTGATGTTGTATCAGCACATTCCGATAAAAGATATCACAGCTCAGATGAACTGTCCAGAAAAAAAGTTGAAAAACTAGGTGACGTCATACTTCCAATTTTAACTTATGAAAAAGTGGAAAAACTTTCCAAAGGTCAAAAAAGACCAATTATAATTTTAGGTTTATTGAAGGATCGGATGATCGACGATCTTTTGGCAGAATTCCCCCACCTCTACAACCGATGTGTCCCCCACACAAGCAGACCACCAACACCAACAGAAAAGAACGGCCACGACTACCACTTCGTGAAGAAGGAAACCATGGAGTTTGGTGTGTCCCATCAATGGTTCATCGAGGTCGGCAAGAAAAACGGACATCTCTATGGATTCGGTGCATCGGCTGTCCGGAAAGTGCTGAACAAAGAGAGGAAACATTGCATCTTGGAGGTGAGTGAACACGCCATCAAAAGGCTTTACAAAGCGAACATGTATCCCATCGTGATCTTCGTCAAAGCAAAGTCTTTCGAGCAAGTGTTGGAGTGGAACAAGAGGATGCCGGAGTCTGAAGCGATGGACATCTTTTATGAATCCATCCAATCGATGTTGAACTTCAGAATGTTTATTAATCACGAAATCGAACAATACACTCCGGAAGGCGTCTATCGGGAGATCAAAAATATTATTCGTAAAGAAACTGATTACGATTTTTGGGTTCCCACATTTGAAAGTTTATAAACATTGTATTCCTCAACGTATTTTATTTAAAATTTATTTATTTATTTCTTATAGATATTATTTATTTATTTAAATAATTGTAAATAAAAATTTTCAATCAAATATACAATTTTAAAAGTTTATAATAGTTTAATATTTCAAAAAACAATAAAAATAATTTATTTAGTTTGACATTTCATTTTTCTGTATGAATTTATTTATAATTATGTTCAAAGTACAAATATTTAGCAAGAACTGCTAAAAACCATTAAAAAAACAAGCAAACTATAGCAGATTTAACGAGATTACATTTTATCATATTTTCTAACAGTTTTATATACTATATGTAAATTTATACCATTGTAATTTGTTCAATAAACATCTAAACAAACCGCATTTTATATTCCTAACTCTAACTTGTTATACCAAAGGTGACTTGAATGAAACCCCAAATTAACCAAACATATTGTAATAGCCCGTAAACAATTTATCATTAATATACATGAAGTTCATATGTGCTTTAAGTGTATTTCTTACTTTAATTGTTATCCCAAGGCTTTTCTTTAATTCTGATACTAGATCGATAATAGTACAAGACAAGTGAGGTAAGCGCTATGTTATTTTAATAGGTTTTACCTCACATGTGCTATTATCGATGCATATATTTAAAAAAAATCAATTGGATGAGGTTTAAACAAGTTAATAAAAGTTCAAATTATTTTGTCACGCCAATTGGCATTTCAAATAAAGTAAGTGATGCACGAAAGATGAATTAAAAAAAAAATTAATTAATTAATTATTTAATTAAAAAAAAGATTAATTAATTTGGAAAGCAATACTGAAAAATCTGATCAATAAATTATGTGTCCATGCAACAATAATACAAAATCAACAAGCAAATGACGTCATGCTCTCCTAAATAATTGAGGTAGGATGGAAGTGGAATCAACTTAAAATTTAAATTCAAACTCAATCAATGGAAAATCTTTTATGAAATTATGTTGATGAAGAAAAAAAACCTGAACATTGAGCGGAAAACACAACACTAATTATTTAGGAACATTTTTTTGTCAAAGAACCGAATTCCTAAAATGCTTAAATGTGATCAATATGTCAAACTAGTTAGTTTAGTCTATAATGTACCAAAAGTAACATAAAGAATAACTTTAAAAAATATACATTTAATTTACTAACAAAAATGTAATATAAATTGTTATACAACTACCATGCTTAAGTATTTTACTTTAAAAAAGGGAAAAGTCTCATGAAAGCATGTATAATTATCTGCTTGGTTTTTCAAAATATACGTTTACACCATTGACAGTTTCAGATACATACCTAAGTATTTTATTTAAAAAAAGGAAAAAGTCGTAAGAAAACATGTATAATTATGTGCTTGGTTTTGCAAAATATATTCTAAGCCATTGACAATTCCAGATACATATTTAAGTATATTATTCAAAAAAAGGAAAAAAGTCTTAAGAAAACATGTATGTGCTTGGTTTTGCAAAATATATTCTAAGCCATTGACAATACTAGATACATTTTAAGGGCCATAACCTTCAAGACAATTGTAGATGAACTACCACTTGTTTGAAGGAGGTGGAATTATATAAAGATGCATTTTACTGTCAAATGTTGTCCAATAAACTATATATCCAAATGTTGTTTCATATGAAGATAGACATGCGAAAATAGCTCAACACCAGCACACGTGATCCATTATATAAGGTATAAGTAATGTCCATTTAGTTTCTTTCTTTCTCCACATGTTTCAGTTTAACATTTTATGGTCAATCAGACAATGTGCCTTGGTTTTCATGGTTCTGTGAATGTTTGAAACCTACAATTTCACCTTAATATAACAAAGGTATTTAAAAATATTTACTTAAGTCTTAATTATTCTTGTTTTTCGTGAAAAGACCATTGAATTTATAAAATAAAAGCAGCAAACATGAGAATATTAATATGATAATTAAAAAGAAGCAATAAACAGCAAAACCTAAAATCAATTGTGATACAGATGAATAGTATATAAAATGTATGTATGATTAGTATATAAATTATATATAAACAGTAACTCATGTATAAATTAAATGTTCCTAAAGTGAGGATGTTCTTCGAAATGCATAAGACTTTTGTTGTGTTCACTTTTCCTGTTGTTTAATATAACTAAATATTAATAATATAAACATTTTCAAATGGCGGCGGAAACTTTATAAATATTATGCTTCAATTATACCGCCATATAATTATGCAATGAGTTTCTTATATAGCGTTATACAGCGTGTGTGCAAGTTCGAATGCTTCACAGGTCTGCTGTAGCATTTGTAAGGGTGGTTCCCCAAATTGTGTTTTCCTTGTATGCACAGTTGTAATTAAGGTGAGATAGGAGTTTATTGAGAAGAGAGCCAGTTTGTAGAAAGACAGACTTTTCAAGGATCTTTGATAAATATTAAAGAATACTTACTAATGTGCATATAGATATTTAAATTACTTTATAAGCTTATATTTCTTAACAGTGGAATCATTTTTTTGAGGTATTTGCCGTAATTAGAGCGGTTTTGTGCTCAAATAAGGTACCCTTTATGGTGTTGCTAGTTTTGTTCCTAAAAACATGTAATATAAAGGCAGTTCCGACTTCCGTCGAAAATCAGTTTACGTCACTCTGTATGAACGCTACTCCACGTAAATCAGTGGACCCTGTACGTATATATGTGTGCGTGTGTGTGTGTATTTCTTTTATATGCAAAAAACAGTTAGGACAAATGAAAGAGGATGGCCCATTCCAGGAGATCAAAGTTGGAACAAAACATTTCTTCAGCTGGGAAACAAGAGAATGAATTCGATGAAAGACATTTGCGACGAGCATCGCTGTGTAATTAGCACATGTAAGAAGCGGATAATTAGTCATTAGAATATCCTGCAAGTCTTGCTATGATTTAGATAATGAATTCCCAGACATGTTGGTTCATTTAATAGAATTGTAAATTACGTTTGTCAAGCACATGTGATGTCGGTTGGCAGTGTTCTGAATCACTTGGTGAATTAATCATATTAAAGTGGTTAATTATAATTATTTGCATTTATAGGTATATGGTAAATGTTGTTTTAATTTGTATTTAATTGGTTAATATTACTTTAAAGAATTACTATTAGTTTTAATTGTATTTAAATTATTATCATTGCCTTTAATTATATTTAAATTGTTGAAGTTGCTTTGAAATGTATTTTAAAGGTACTTTTTGTTAATCTTGTTGGGTGGCTTGTTCGATTGATGGGTCACACAGCATCAACCAGTCATAAGACTCCGACCACGTTAGTCTTTGCAGACTTAGAATTCCTTCTGGAAGCCTATCGTAGAAAGGTTAAATCAGAACCGCACTTTCTACTTTCACAAACATGTCACAAAATAAATATTATTTGCATGGAAGTGTGTCCACTCCTAGTTATCATTGGGAAGTTTAACGTGAAGGTCTTTCATAAGTTTACTACGGCTCTAAGGAAATGGTAATATGCCGGTTGTTTACTATTAGCATACTAATAATAATAAAGAAACATTTTCATTATTCATCAAACATAAACTTTCAATAACAAATGTTTTATAATTTTATATAAAATCTTTTTCATAAACAAGCAATTACAAATCAACTGCTAAATTTTAAAAATTTATTTTAACCATTCAAAATGGGAGATGATTACCAAAAAAAAACATTTTCCAAAGAATTTTTTTCAAATTTTATTATTTGCCAAATCGTTATTACAATATAAAGTTTTTTTCTCAATAAAATAAAATAAAATAAATATAAATTCAAAACAGAATTTTAACATCGCGTGTCTGAAGGGTAACACCGATTCTTTTGTGGAACGTTTTCTTCGTTTGCTAAATAAAAATTTGTTTATTAAACTTTTCCTTTTAAATTTTTGTCACTATTTTTAAAATTAGTTTGAGAAAAAAATTTATGGTGTTCATCTAGTAAGGTCTGTTTATGTTCATTTAATTTAGATTCTCTATATAGATTAAACTTGTACAAACTCCCTACTTCTAAAAAACATTATTAATTAGCATAATACAATTCGCTTCATATTATGTAGAGTGTTCTTTTTGACGAATGTGCGTAGCAAAGCTTTGCGTTGTTGTCTGTCGTTGTCTATAGCGGCAGTATTAGACAATGCAATGACTTGAATGTTGAATGCATGTGAATAAAGTTATTTATTGTTCGCATCTTTCGAGGGTGTGAAGAATGTGAAGCGAAATTTTTATGGCTTTAGGTTTTTTTTACATTTGAAATTTTTATTTTTATTTGACAGAGATATTTAATTACAACACAATTAACAACAATACAATTTAAATAACTTTTACTCAATAAACTTTTTACAAAATTTCAAATATTTCTGAAATAATGTCTGCTGTTAAAAATATGTTGACTAAAATCAAAATTTTGTTTTAATATTTTTCATTTCTCACTTTAAAACAATGTATTCTTAGAATGCAATGAACAGTTATTAATTTAAAAAAAAAATATTTGTTTAAAATAAAAGATCTTTCCTTTTTTTTGTAAAACCATTTATTTTTATTTTACATAAATGTTTATTTAGACACAAACATTGAAGTTTGAATATTTTTCAACACTAGAATACATTTTTTATTATTATTTACAGATTGTTTTTCACAATTATGGTGATTTTTATTTTTTTTCCAGTATACTCATCAATATTTTTCTTTTTGATGTTGTTTTGAAGAAAATTAGATTTGCTAAATTATATTAATTAGAAAGTTTTATTTGCTGCTTAACTAAACATGGAAATTATGTGTAATCTGGTATGTTCTTATGGAAAAATTAAACTTGTTTTTTGCATAAATTAAAAAAAACTTTTGTCCGACATTCTTGGAAAAACATTTTCTAGATATACGATTCAGTGATGCTCTCAAAAGTGTAGTTTATCCCATCTGGCAATCTCAATAAGTTCTAACCATTTTAACAAAATTTTATCATTCTTCTTTTTAATACTTTCCTCTCTTGAAATAAAATATAAAGTCTTAATTTTAAATTTATACAATAACCTTATTGAAAATTTTATGTAAGAGAAACAAAATATAATTAAACATTTACGAGAATTTTATATTTTTATTTGGCAGTAATATTTGGTGAGAGGGTAAAGGAGTATTTTATGCTGTAATATATTGGCTCTTAGTTACAATATCCATCCTAACGCTTCGATAAACATTGTTTACTTCGTTCATTTTGCTTCTTTTTCTCATATTTCTCAAAAATAATTCTTCGTCCAAAAAATACCGCCATAACATTACTTAAAATATAGATTCCACTTACATAAACTTTCCTCTGTAAAAATTATATTGGAAAAATAATTTTCGTTTTACTTGTAACTTATTTCTTCTGTGTTACATTTTTGTTGTTTTGATAGATATGCATTATTTCAATGTTTACTTTCATGTTTCAAATCTTATTTAACTACTTAGTTCTTACTTTGTCATGATAATACATGCATTAAAATACTGTGAAGTAGATATACTATATAAAAGGTAATGCAATTTGTTTCCATATAATGCTGAAACTTTTAACATACATTGTGATGTAAATATATCATTAAATCATTTTATATAATTTGCAAGTAATTTTTAATAAAATAAGCAAGATTTCTGAGAAAACAGGTGTAATTTATGAATACAAAACAACTTTTATATTCCTCGATGTAAACACACACTTTGTGTCAATATAAACATGTAACAGCTCATGCATCATTTGTTATGCTATGCGCGTCATTTATGACACTATACACGTCATATATAATAGTTTTCGTGCCTTTTCGTTATGTTATGCCCGTCATGTATGATACTATGCGCGTCATATATAACAATTATCGTGCCTTCTCGTTATGTTATGTGCGTCATATATAACAATTAACGTGCCTTTTCGTTATGTTATGCGCGTCATGTATGGTACTATGTGCGTCATATATAACAATTCTCGTGCTTTTTCGTTATGTTATGTAGCAATATGCGCGTTTTATGTAACAATGTTTGCGTTCTCTGTAACAATATGAGGCCGATTTATAACAACACCCAACGGACATTTTAATGTTGTAAGAACGTAACATTTATACAACGTTCGGTTTTACAAAACCATTGTCATTGAAATTATTATTGAATTCAACGTTATATGAACATCTGATAACGTTGTTTAAACAATGTAACAACTTTCCATAGAAACATTACTCTTGCCAACTTCAATACAACGTTATATGAAATTTTTTAAATAACGTTTTTTCAATTAAACATTATTTAAAGTTTCTGAAACGCATGTTTATAACTATTCCACAACGTTTCATTAACGTTGTTTTATGTAACCATAGATCAACAAAGGTTAAATAATGGATAGTTGGGACAAGGTTATTTTTGAAAGTTCATATAACGCTGTATAATGGTTAAACCTTGTTATCAATCGATCATACAACGTTGACTTCAATAATAATTCCAATGACAAAGGTTTTACAAAATTCAACGTTTTAATAACATTTGTATTTAGTTTTTTTTACTGACAAACCTCAGTTCAACTCTCAAACAATGGTTAAAACGACGTTGGTCGTCATTTGTAACAATATTTGCGCCCTCTGTAACAGTATGTTTGTCATTTGTAACAACGTGCGCGTCATTTGTAATAATACTCGCGTCATTTGTAACAATATTCGCGTTATTTGTTACAATATTTGCGTCATTTGTAAAAATATTTGCGTCATTTGTAGCAATACTCGCGTCATTTGTAACAATATTCGCGTTATTTGTTACAATATTTGCGTCTTTTGTAACAATATTTGCGTCATTTGTAACAATACTCGCGTCATTTGTAACAACATTTGCGTCATTTCTTACAATACTCGCGTCATTTGTAACAATATTTGCGTCATTTGTAACAATGTCCGCGTCATTTGTAACAATATTCGCGTCATTTGTAACAATATGTGTGTCATTTGTAACAATACTTGCGTTATTTGTAACAATATTCGCGTCATTTGTAACAATATCCGCATCATTTGTAACAATATCCGCGTCATTTGTAACAATATTCGCGTCATTTGTAACAATATTCGCGTCAATTCCAAGAATGGATGATGATTCGCAAGCAAAATAATTGACGATTAGGAACAAAGTGTTTTAATGTTTGGTCATAAATGGATGGAAGAACGATAATTCAGAAGTAATTTGAGTTAAGTGAGTCAATAAGAGTTTTATGAACACATTAATGGCGTCTCAATCACAACTGCGCTTAAATTACCCGACGCCATATTGTCATTTTATGATTGGATCATGTGTTTGAAATCTGACGGATTTTAATGTCTTTTGCCTTATTGCTTTATTAAGGCAATTCATTTGAGTTTAGTTGCTTGCATGTCTTTACCTCCTTTTGGAGTTTGCTTTTGTTAATTTATTTTAAGTTTGTGTTTATTAATTTGATTGTTTTTTAATTAATTTTATGAAGGTTGTTTTTTATTAATATAATTATAGTTTGTTTTAATTAATTTAGTTAAGGTTTGTATTCATTAATTTGAGTATTGTTTTTTTAATTAATTTAATGAAGATTGTTTTTATTAATATAATTATAGTTTGTTTTCATTAATTTAGTTAAGGTTTGTTTTTCTTAATTTGATTATTGTTATTTTAATTAATGAATGAAGGTTGTTTTTTATTAATATAATTATAGTTTCTTTTAATTAATTTAGTTAAGTTTTTTTTTATTAATTTGATTATTGTTTTTTTAATTAATTTAATGAAGATTGTTTTTATTAATATAATTATAGTTTGTTTTCATTAATTTAGTTAAG
>JARUHE010351079.1:0-10077 GCA_031471125.1 Archaeomysis grebnitzkii
AAAACTAAATTAACAGAAAACAAAATTAACGGAAAACAGAATTAACGGAAAATAGTATTAACAGAAAACTAAATTAACGGAAAACAGAATTAACGGAAAACAGAATTAACGGAAAACAGAATTAACGGAAAAAGGAATTAACGGAATTAAGACCGGTTGGTGAATTTCTCGCAACCAAAATTAAATTTTCACAAAATAAAAACCGAATTAGTGACACTGTTTCATTTTGCCTCGTAAACTAACCTTTAATTAACTCAATTGATCTACTTTAATATGTTATATTATTATTATAATATAATATAATATATTATATTATTATAATATAATATAATACATTATATTATTATAATAAATTATTTTATTATATTAATATGATTTATTCAATTACGGTATATTATTATAATATAATCAATTACAGCATGAATATAATAACATAAATTATATTATTATAAAAAACAAAATAGTTTAAATTATATTATTGTAATAATATAATATAACAAATTATATTATAAATTGATTGAAGGAAATAAATAAAACAACAATTAGATAAATTATATATAAAGGAAAAAATAAAATAAGTTATATATAAAAAAAATTAAAAAAATTATATATAAAAAAAAGAAGTTATATATAAAAAAAAGTTGAGTATGTAAAAAATTAAGTTATATATAAAAAAAATAAAAAAAATAGTTATATATAAACAAAAATTAAGTAAGTTACATATATAAAAAAAGTTAGTTACATAAAAAGAAAAAAAGAAACAAATTAAAAATAATTAAATTAATAATTAAAAAATTAAAAATAACTAAAAAAATTAAAAATAGAAGTGGATCAACAATCGCACAAGTGAGGTAAGTTCCATGTTATTTGAACGCGGGTTGCCTCACTTGTGCTATTGTCGATACAAACACGAATAGTAAATCAGAAAGTTTTGTTTCTAAAACTTTAACAAAAGTAATCTATGTGTGAATGAACAATAAAAAAAGTTTCAAAAAATGTTTTTTTGTGTAAATAAAGATATGTAAAGATATGTCAGATAATTTAAATTTAACTTAGACATTGTGTGTTTTTTATTTTTATTTTAGTTATTTATTTATTTCTTTTATTTAAAAAAAATGGTAAAAAAATCCACCGTCCCAACAACACAAGCAACAACAACAACAAACACCAACCGAATATCAGTTATTGAAGCTGGTTTACCAAACACAGCTTAACAATTTGCTGAAGAATAAATTGTATATTTAAAAAAGTATTATTAACAGAGATTCAAAAACATTTAATACGAAAGCTATTTTTGTTACAATGTTTATTTCATACATTATATTTAGAACTCAAAAAATTCATAAATGTAACGTGATCTCGATCGCCCTTTTTCTTGATTCAATCAACTTTATCTTGATTCAATCAACATTTCTTTAATTGAATCAAAATCGTATAAAAATAACAAAAATAGTTGATTGAATCAAATAAAGTTGAGTGAATGAAGAAAAAGTACGATCGACAGCACGTTTTAAGTATTATACTAAATTCAATGCAGTCGTTCAGTGTAAGTTTTTCTTCTTTTTATCAAAAATTAATCTTAAAATGTTTTATAAATAATTTATTGCATTGATATGTACTGATCACTATAATAGCCGATTTGCTTTCACTATATTAGGAAATAGGAAAAAGATATTACTTTTATAGCTTTTGAGAGACCAAATAAATAACATTCATGAAAACACATGACAAATAACAACATATATTATGTTTCCGAGGATTTTATGTATACTGTAAATATGTACAGTACATTGTACTTAAGGAAGTATTTGATGAACTACTGTATATGTAGAACTAAAAGTACTAGTAATGTTTATATAAAAATACTTTTGAAATAATTGAGATATGATAAACTTATGTCCATTACTTTAATTGTATTGATTTAATAATTACAACTAAACATTATTAAAACAAAGTTAATCCATCTCCCCAAAGTAAACAGGAGAACCGAGGTGTAAATAAATCCCCATCAAACCAAAGAAGTGAAAGAAGGTGTGCAAAGGATTAACCAGGTGCAAATAAAGGGAATGCATCTGAATCTGCGACTTAAAAATTAATGCAAGGATGAAACTTAAATCGAGGAACTACATTTATAATAATAGGTAAAAAATAAATCTTTCATTTATTTGTATCAACATTTATTTAGTTACATACTTTTATTTTATTTTATTTTCTTAGGATTAAACTTAAGCAATGTTAATCTAACAAATTTTAATCAATAGTGAAACTGTACTGGATACTTTGGTAAGCTGAGATTTACATTGAAAGGTTCTGGGTTGAGGGTCTGCTAAAAATGAGGATTGCACCAATCAGCCTAAAAGATGTGCACAAAAACTTTAAGGAAATAAGACTGTTATACTGAATAGACCAAGTAATTAATCTGTACAAGTATTCTGAACACAAAAATTATATTTGAAATAATACATAATAAAATATTATAAAATAAAATAACTCTTTCATCCTAAATCTTCTCTCCCCATCCAAGGACAAACGTAGCGTGAAACGAAATAATTCTCGTTGAATGATTTAATTTTTCCCATCGTTCTAGTTTACATTTTTCTAATAAGGATCCCCCAGAGACACTTCCAGAGGGGCGTTCGGCGGATTTTACAGTCGGTGCATCCAAAAATGTTCATTGTCTTTCAAATGCATTCGATTATTTCCAAACCTCCTTCCATAAAATGATTGTCTTATGTCCGATTTAATGTTGTAGTTTCATCTCAAAACTTTCAACTTCGTAATTCAATACGAAACTGAAATGATTAATTACGCCTAACGAAGCATAGAAAAAAAGTTTCATTGATGACACATTTTTATTTAAAGTTTTGTGATTTTTTTCATTTTTCAAACTCCATTAAACTTCACAAATTGACCTAACTTTTAGAAAATTTGTTTGTAAAAAAATCACTTAATGATGTCAACTTTCCTGATTTAATGACTTTACGTGGTAGTAATTATGAAGTATTTTTTATTTAAAAACTTGTTAATCTGTATTAAATTCTACCAAAAATTTTAAATAATAAATTATTTGTCTAGATATGTTCATGATTTGAATCTTTATCATTTAATGACACTTGTCTAAATGACCTATACTTGTTCCGTATTTTAATTTGCCTAGTTTGTATATCCTCTTTTTACGGTACAACCCTTTTTATAGATGAATTTTTGGTTTCGTTTTAACCCTTATGGGCAATTAGATTGTTCATTGTAATACACAATGTTTAAATTGAGAACTGTACTTTCTTTTTATTTTATACTATATCTCTCATACTCTCATACATAAGCTGAACTTGGAATTTGGTTTTATTTTAGTACATATCGATAGGTTAATACAGCATAAGCAACTCAATGGCTTACTATGCATCCAAATTTTGCAAACTTAAAACTTGTTTTTTTTACAAACTTGAAAGGAGTAGATGTTAATTTTCATATTTGCAATATATCGACACCAAACTATAGTTCTTAATGCTTGAATACTATTAATCTAGCTGTGACAAGTCTCGCACCATCGAATTTTAAAGTTTGAGATGTAGATTATATTAATGGTTGTAAAATTTTAAACTTTAGGAATTCAATATATTTTGATTTTCTAACCATGGTCTAATTACTAAAAAAAGTCACCATAAAAATATTAAAGTTTCCTCTCAATACCCACCTCACTTTACCATAATTACACAACATTACAAAAGAGCATTAAAAAATGTTTAATGATCAAATCAAATATCATTTAGCTATACTAAAAAAACTTATGTCTAAGATAGTCAAACATGACATCAAATTAACTAACATTTGTTAACAATGCAAACTTTTTTGCTGAGTCAATTAATTTTTTTGTGATTCAATCAAAATCGTATAATATTGGTGCAAAAAAGTGTGCACTGTTAACAAAGGTTAGTCAATTTTATGATGTCAATTTAGAGTATGTTATACATAAAGTTAATCAAGTATTTCAAGTGAATGAATAATTAAACATAACTGAGTTATAAAAAAACATTTCCTTTAAGCAAAGTTGAAAAAAATTACCAACAACACATAAATATGAAATCACAGATAAACATTTTTTTAAAGAAACAAAAAAACGAAATTAAATTTTTGTTGCAATGCATTTTTTTCACTCGAAGATTTAATTAAAAGAAAAATATTTATAAAGAGAATTGTTCTTCTTTTGATTAATTTGATTAATTTGAATTATTTGAAACTTTCAACATTTTTTTATTGGTGATTCATCTTTGATTCCTTTGATATAATTTAAGGAATTTGATTATTTTTCAAACACTGAAAACTTTTTTTTCTTAAGTCGACTTTTTTCTAACTTCAGTCTTTGTCTTTTTCTTTTTTTCTTTTCCTTATAAGCCTCAGGCGAATGTTGAATGTTTTTGTCTTAGATAAATGACAAAGATATTTATAATTAAATGAATTGTTGTGAAAATTGTTTTTTTCGAGATTCCAGTTTTGTCAATTTGTTTTATTTTGTTTTTCTTTGTCATTGTTGGAATGTCGTTTAAAGCGTTCATCTCGACGCACGACCACCGATAGGCTTCAATTGACTCTTTATGGCCTTTAATTGCCGTTTGATGTCCTTTTCAAGGCTTCGTCTGCCTCACAAAAGAACATTTAGGAAACAAAATAAACGAACGATTCAATTGAGTGAGTTTGATAAAAACGTTTTTCTTATTTCAAATGTTTAAACAAATTATTTTTTACCAAAGTTTTTTAGGGCGCAAATGTGAAGGATATTCAGAGCTCGCTCTACAAGCTACATGCACAGATAATTGTACACAATGGTTATGGTTCACGTGGTTTGAAGAACAATCTCTGGACGGCTGAGAGAAGTAGTTAAGAACTTTAACAGTTTTTTGTAACATGGGTGATACATTAGTCTAATAACTCTATACATCGTATGTAACACCAGTTGTATACATTTATTAAAAACATAAACTAACTTGATTTGTATCACTGTTGTTACATAATCCATTAGGCTTGTGTATCACTGGTGTTACGTAATCCATTAAACTTATGTATCACTGGTGTTACAAGAAACAGTTGAAGTAGCTAACAACTCTCCACACTTTTGCCCGAGAAAATGTAAATCAATGTTCAAGTGGAGTTGAATAAAATAAACAAGTTTTAATAAAAATAATTTTTCAGAAAGTTAAGATTCCATAATAAACTTATAATTTATTTCTTTATACAAATATTTATAAGAAATATTTAGTAAAAAAAAACTATGAAACAAATGTTTACATAAAATATTTATAAAAAAAATAACTGAATCCAACACCTAAGCAAAATGTTCACATAAATCAAGCTTAACTAAACTGAGTAATTGATCAACATTTGACCATCTAATTAACGAATTTATTAACATCAACTTTAAAACATGTTTGTTTACATACTTTAAAAATCTTGATTATAATCTGGTCGACTAATTGGCCTATTGTAAACTCGAGCTGAGGACAGGTTGATTGAATCACGTTAAGAGTGCCAGAAAATTGGCACTTGCTTAAGCGCAAAACATTTCAGCGTCGTCAATCACAGATTACAGAAGATAAACGAAACTCGGTTTCATAAGCATCATTGTTTACCCTTCGACGCGAACAATAATAAGTTGGTTTATTTCAGGACTGATGTATGTGGCTTCATTGTGATGCGTTTGACAAGTAAGCTGAGAGAAAGATAGAAAATATGTCAGTTTATATTTATATATATATATATACTGTATATATACGGCATGTATATATATATATATATACATATATATACTCAATTTTTAATCGCCAAGGAAAGTGCAAACTATTACTATATCAATATTATCAATATTGTGAAGTTTGATGTATTGGGTTAACTTTATTTGTTTAAATTTTCATTCATGCAATATAACCAACTATTTTAGAACCTTTTACTGTTTAAACATTTTTCTTCTAGCAAAATCTGAATCTTTTGAAACCTTCATCCCCGTTGAGCAGCTCATCACAGCTCATTGGTGATCATATGTAATCTGCACTATTGAGTACCGAGCATCACAATTCATCGTTAGTTGTTGACATTTTGTCAGAAATAAAAGGATTTATTATTATTTACTATGAGTTATACATCAGAAGAAGAAGGAACCCAGTGAACATTTTGGATGCTGAAGGTATGATTAAAGTTTCAGACATTATGAGAATAAGTAAGAAAAAAGTAAATTTTGGTTTACTTTTTTCGTGCCGCGCGTTGCTATAAATTTGCGTTTTTCTTGCTAAAGATTTGCATTTCACAAAACTTTAGCCTGAAAGTTACTTAAGCATCACGACATTTGCATAATTCAAGTAAAAAATAAGTAATGCTTGCTTAAAAACTACTTTTTCTTCAGACAGTTTGCTTAAATTTACGAAATGTAAGCGTTTCTGTGCAGACAAGTGACGAAAACCTCACGACATTTCGCACAATTTAGGCAAGAAAAAAGTAAAGTTTGCTAAATTTGTACTTTTTCTTTCAGACTATTTGCTCAAACTTTACTTTTTTCTTGCCGAAGCTTTACGAAATTTAACCGTTTCTATACAGACAAGTGACGAAAACCTCACGACATTTCGCACAATTTATGCAAGAAATAAGTAAAGCTTACTTGCTGAATTTTTATTTCTTCTTTCTGATTATATGTTAATACTTTACCTTTTTTTTGCCAAAACCTTACGAAAAGTAACTGTTTCCTTGCAGACAAGTATGCTGTGCCTAGTTCAATAAAAACGTTTCACCTTATAATATTTTAGAGCAACACACCAGGCAACATATATCATGTCAAAATTGTTTTGTGATTTTAAACTACAAATTAAAGCATTTCAAAACCAAAACCACTTCAAATTAATACAAGCTATCTCTTGCAAGAGATAACTTTTATTATTTTAAAATGACCTCCGTTTCAAAATTTCCCAATTCACAGTTTAAATCACAAGACAATTCTAACGCAATAAAAACTAACCCATGTGTTATTCCAAAACGTTTCAAAGCAAAACAACGTCTGCTATTTTGGCGTGATTTGGACCAGACATAGTATTAAACTGAACACCCACAGTTATTCTGTGGAACGCCGGCTCCAATATTACCACCAAATAGAGTTGCCAAAAATTGAAATATAGAAAATGATGTGTTTGAACTAGTCATATGGTTTTACTTTAGTTTTATTTATATGTACTGGTTAAATTTATCAAAAAATAAATAATGAATGTATATACATTAACCCATACCAATATGTTAACGATACAGATATACTCAAAAAGAAAAATAATAATTTTAATTTATAAATCAAAAGTTATCGAAGACGAAGTATTAGCCGACTCATTTAATTAAATTCCCGCGCTAAGGATTATTGCCAGTCAACTCAACAATGAAAATAAATTAGTTGGGTACTGTTAATTTTATTTAAGTCTTGAACAAATAAGGATCTTAGCAAAATGTCTACATAGACATTCGGTGGATAAAACCATGATAAAAGCAACATACATATGACCATACTTTTTTTTAACAACTTGTATGCGGCTTTTATTCTCCTACAAATAGAAAAATGTCGACACATAGACATTCGGTGGTTAAAAGAATGATATTTTACGAAATGTATACGGCTTTTATCTTCTTCCAAATGATGACATTTGGACACACATACATTCAAGGTCTAAAAGTTTGATGAAAACAACAGACAATTCGGAACGCAACATTTAAGCAAAATGTCGGAACAAAAACACAACTTTTCGCAGGCGACATGTTCACTGGGCTGTTTCTTAGATATATTTAATTTCCCTCTGCCTCCCTTTTTATAACTTATAAGCTAGGTTATATGCCTTAAAATATTATGCAAGTTATAATATTTGTTATACTTTAATAGGGGGCATATTTATATAAGCTATATTTGCTAAAGTACTATGTATGTGCTAAAATCGTATTTTTAAAATATCTAGACTATGTATGCCTAGCCTATAGGCTATCCCTATGAACATTCATTTGCAAGAGAAATAAGGATCATAAATCCCCTAGAATTTAGTCACTAGAAACCTCCCATCTCATTAACCTGTGACCTGCAGTCATCATGTGGACCCCACACATTCATTTAAAACACGTATGCCATGCACTATATAATTAAGTTATAATAGGTATGTTAATTAGGAATACGGCACGTCCTATGAATGCTATTAACATGAAACATACATTAAGTACTAGCACGCCACGTACTGTAAAAACATTCTATAACTATAAATACGAGTACGTCCTGTTCTATGAATACTGTTAACATGAAACATACGTTAAGTTCTAGTACGCCACGTACTATAGAAACATATTATAATTAATGACGTGCGTTACGTACGAGTTCGTCATGTCTTATAAATAGTATTAACGCCAAACGTACGTGAAGTACTTGTACGTCGCGTACTATATATAAATACGTTATAATTAAGGTACCTTACGTACGAATACGTCACCTCCTATAATTACTATTAACATCACGCGCCACATATTCCAATTTTTTAATAACATTTAAAGTACGTTTAGTATGCATACTAAACGTATCTTGAAAAGGTACTTGGAAATACGTACTTGAAAGGTATGCGTACATATTTTTCTTGAGGGGAATGCAGTGCGCGATGTTGAGGCCGAGTTGTCTAAGGGAGGTGTGTCACGATGTAAGGGTAGAGCCAGAACTTCTACCAACACGAAATTAATCGAAAAAAGTTTTTCGCATCCTCGGTATTCTCCAGGGCAGGTGGTTAAGCTTACCATAGAAGCGGAAAACAGAACTAATAGCTCAGCAAAAAAAATGAAGCCTACTCTCATGTCATCAATTTCGTCAGAACCACATCATGTTTGCCCTTTTCAAATACATTCTGATCTCTGTAAGAGGAGTCAGAAATAAACAGGAATTGAAGATTGAAGCTGTATCTTAAATCTCGTTCAGCCTATTCCTAGAAGGTACGAATACGTTTTCACTGGATGGCTGCATTAAATAATACTGTGTTTTGTTAATCAACAAAGAGAGTCGATTTTCAGATTTTTGCGATTGTAATACCAATTAATTTAAGATAATGATCAATGATTATATAATTATTATGTATATTTTGTGTTAATGCTTTTTTGAAAAAAAGTTTTCAGTTTGCACAAAAAGAAAGGTTTTGTTAAAGATTTAAGTTTTACTTTTTGGTTACGATGTTAAAGCCGCCATGTAGAAAACAGGTAAGGCTAGGAAATCGATCTAACGCTTAATATAGGATTTTTGTTTGAAATTCAGTTAAGATGTTATATAATATATTAATTCTAAATAGTTTTAATCTATTTGAATTTAATGTAAAATTTAGAATGTAATACACTATATCAGAATGGGATAACAAAGGACATAAAATAGCAGCAAGTAAGTTATTCGAACTATGACACAAGAACAAAGGAAGCGATAACAATACAACAACAACAAGTATTGTTTCATAAAAGCATACCTGTTTGTTAATAAATTATAATTGGAGGATTTATTTTTTTATCTCATAAAAAATAATTTAGAAATGTAGTTTATTTTTCATTTGGCATATTTATACAACACCAGAGTTGCTAAGGCAACTGTAAAGTTACTGTAAGGCAACTATAAGGCAACTATAAGGCAACTATAGGCAATTATAAGGCAACTATAAAGCAACAATAGGAAACTATAAGGCAACTATAAAGCAACTTTAGGCAACAATAGGGCAACTATAAGGCAACTATAAGGCAACTATAAGGCAACAATAAGGCAACTATAAGGCAACTATAAAGCAACTATAAGGCAACTATAAGGCAACTATAAGGCAACAATAAGGCAACTATAAGGCAACTATAAAGCAACTATAAAGCAACTAAAAGGCAACTGTAAGACCTGCGTAATATAAATAACGCGCAAGAGAGGGTGAACGTGATGATAAGGAGTGAAGAAAAAACACGAAGGAAATGACAAAACTGGAATTGAAAAATGTAAAAAAAAGAGAAAAACTGTTAAGAAACCATCATCAAAGTATTTTCAATCTCCTTAAAAATGAAGTTTATATATAT
>JARUHE010351090.1:0-18144 GCA_031471125.1 Archaeomysis grebnitzkii
TATATATATATATATGTGTGCGTGTGTGTGTGTGTGGGTATATACTTATATATATAAATATATGTGTGTTTATTTGGGTATATATATACAATGTTTCATTCACTATCAAAACGTCTACTTACAACATAAGCTTTAAAACATTCAATTTATAACAAACTAAATTGGAAAAGTTTGCTTTGATTTTATAATTTAAATTCTTGGTATTATTATAAACACTTTTAATATTATTTTTATTATTATTATTATAAATATTTTAAATACAGTCATGCTTTACAATGCATTGTTATTTTAACGGCTTTTCTTACACAGGAATCTGTTTTTATAAAGGGTAAAAATTTCCTGGCAGTAAATTCGATATTTGTTTAACCCTTTAACGCCTGTTGGGACAAAATAGTGGCGATTGTAGGGTTATTTTTTATTTTAACTGTAGACCTTAGGGTAATTATAATTCTGTTGTTAAAGGGTTAATAGTATTTTTGTAGTTAGATAAAACAAACAAAAACTACATTTTAATTGAAAAAAGTAGGAATAGTACAAATTTGAGAAACGATAATATATTCATATCAACCAATTAATGGTCAAACAGGAAATGTACGAATTAAAACATTAATTAACTAAAGGAAGCAAATAAATCTCGGACGTTTAATAAAATTAGTGATGCATAATAATGAATAAACATGAATGCGAAAGTTAAAATTAAATATAGGCGTAAACACTTCTGCAAGTAAACTCCACTGCAATAGTTAGGCTAAATGCTAAATTTAATTTTGGTTAAACATGATGGATTATGTTTTTCCAGTAATGGTTTGTTTTATATGTGCCTTTTCATTCATAAAATAATCAAGCTGAAGAAAGCTATATTAAGTGCTAAAATTATTATAGTTCACGATGAAAAGAACTATATTTATAAAAAATATATTCAAAATTGTTGATTTATTGAAAAATAATTAAGGCTAGATATGCATAGTGCATTTAACAAATTGCCAATGATTTTTTTAAATATATGGAATGTAATACGTTTAATGAATAAAACAAATTTAATTATTTAATTGTAATCATTTAGTTATTTAATTATCATTTAATTATTTAATTATAATCATTTAACTAATTATTTAATTAATGTTAACTAACTGTTCATTACATTATTAATGGCTTAAGCAATTTATTAGACAGTAGATTTTCATGAAATTGTATTTATAAATAAATATGCTTACTCAACTCAAAAATATATTTTTTCATTTGATCAATTTTTCTGTTTAATTATTTTTTTAATTAACAAAATTTAGTTAGAGTTCACAAGAATCAGAGGTTGGTTATAGAAGCTAGTATTTTATACACAGTTTAATGAACCAAGTAGGGTAATAATTCCCGCTTTTCCAGTTTATATACCTAGCTTTTTAGGAAACAATATTGTTTTTATATATTTGTACATTTAATAGGCCTATATATTTAGGCTGTATAAATTTGTATTTCTTTGTTTTAGAATTCTTACTTTCAACTTATTAATTAATGTGTTATAAATTTGTTTACAAGCTTTCATGGGACTTTTTGAGAATGTCAATTAAATATTTATTTGTATGTTAAATTGATAAATCAACCGGTAGTACTTTCTTGTGTGTTTGACAAGTGTAAAGGGATACAATAAAAAAAATATTATTTTCATTGTATCAATTTTATTTCCGTGCAGGGTGCAGGGTTTTTTTGATGGGAGTTTATGTGATTTTATGTATACAATTGATTCATTTTATTACAGGGCATTACTGTTTTCTTCAAGATGTTCAAGAAGTCATTAACTTTATGAAATAGCTGGTGGCAGAAGTCAATTCTTAATTTTAAAAATGTTGGAAATTATATTTTAGCAGTACTATTTAAAATAAGGGGAATAATGCTAATATTCCTTTTAACAATTATTTAAAACGTTAATAATAATAATATCTCATAAATACTGCCTCCAGAAATTTTAAAATTGTGCTCCCTTGAGAACCTAATATGGCCATTGTTCATGAAGTCATAAAATAGTAATGTCCTGATTTATCATGAAAAAAACATTTTTTTATTCAATTTTTTTGTTACACTGGTTAATTATCTTGACAATTAGTTATAGTGTTCAACTAAACTGGACATGTCCGGGGTTCTAGTGTGAACGTTCTTGTGAATTAACATTTTGTAGCGTAAGCATGGAGTCCATATAAATACCATGTAAATAACACTTTTATAAACTAAAGAATGTCATAAGTGAATAAAGAACAAACTAATAAGTGTTTACATTACCTTGAACTATTAATAGCATAATGCCCACGCGAACAATAAATAACAAAAGACTAATTCATGAAATTAATATTTCAATGAAGGTTGTACAGGCCGTTTCCTATATAGTGATCCACGAGCCGAACGGCCCAAATGTCTCGCGACTATTCATTCAGTAACTTTAAAAAACATTCTATCTCCGGATCCACAATCAGAAATGTCAAACTAAAATGATGTCACAAAGTAAGAAAACATCATTTAATCCAAAAATCACCTTAGAGATTATTTATGTATGCTTCATTTCCAATCCATTGATGCATAAATAAAAACAAACTATGATTTTTTTTAAATATCCAAGTTAATTTAATGAAAAAATATAGATGAAAAGTAATAAAATTAAATAAAAACATATATTAATATATTCATTCAAATGGTCAAGCCTACGCCGACGACGAGTACGACAACGACAACATCAGAATTGCTACGCCCATGTAGAATTAATGAATATATAAATAAACGGGCCTGTACTGGGCGCTACACCCGGAGGGTATTCAGCACCTTACGCCCATGTAGAGCTTCGCTACGGGCGCACGCTCTCGACAAAAATAGGACTTTCATTAAGACATTAACACCCAACACGCAGAGTCGTAACGCCAATTAACCTGCTAGCAATTCTCAAATTTGAAAGTATAAATCGTGTAAGTTATTCAAACCCGGATTTAACGTATTTTTGTCCTACTAATGTTGCTAATTGTGTGGTTAAATGTAGTGCATGTGCTTGTATTAGGTGAAAGTTTTTTTTCCGTTACGTATGCAGTTTTGACACATTTTTTAAAGATTTTAAAAATTGGAATGTGTCTTTATATCGTTCTAACACAGGTGAATGTATGCATAAATTCTAAAGTGAAATGTACGAGTTATTGTTTATTTTATCGTATACCGTTTTTGACACAATTTTTTCTATGAACCAGTGTGCGCTAAAATCTCGCATTAACACATATATAACGAACAGCTTGTTGATTTAAAAACGGGGAGGGCTTGTATTTATAGTCTTCAGTTAATTTTACATAATAATCAAAGGAAAAATCTACTGGATCGAATATTAATACTTTTTATGTTAGGCCTGGTGTGTGCCATAGATTGAAAATAGATTATTTAAATAAATACATCACTTGGGACAATGTTGTTTAAATACAGTAATTCTGTTCAATAAGGCAATGAAAAAACACTTTTTTTGTCAAAAGTATACAA
Source organism: Archaeomysis grebnitzkii (assembly GCA_031471125.1). Classification (NCBI taxonomy): domain Eukaryota; kingdom Metazoa; phylum Arthropoda; class Malacostraca; order Mysida; family Mysidae; genus Archaeomysis; species Archaeomysis grebnitzkii. The sequence goes on from JARUHE010351090.1 coordinate 3,499, forward strand.
AGTCCTGTCAAACCAGAGATTTGAAACTCGTTATTTCATTAAACATTGAATTAAAAAAATCTTGGACAATATTATTTAGAATTATACATAAAGCAGCTCATATTCAATAAGAAAATTTGTAAAATAAAAAAAATAACTCAAAAATATACTGCCATGCCTAATCAGAAGAAAAACCTTGTTCTCAATAAATAATAATTTTACCAAAAAATATTGAAATAAAAGAAAAGGTCTAGATTTGAAATTTTGGCAAAATTTTCCCAAGTGCCGAAATGAACCACTTCTGCTTGCGCCCCAAACAATCAGTATTAGTTAAAAACTTGAAAAAAAAAGTTATCTATAAATTACAAAAATGGTAAATAAAAATCGTCATTTTCTTCTTCCTCCAGTGAAAACGGTAACAAACAAACAAACAAACAAAAAACCACACACACGCACGCACGCACGCACACACACACACACACACACACACACACACGCACACACACACACACACACACACGCACACAGAGAGAAACAAGATATTATCTTGGCCAGCAAAAGAGAGGGAAAATCGTCTGGCAGTCCAACTCTCCCTCTCTGTAATGCTAGCGTTCAGTGTTGCATTGGTTGTTGTTGTGCGGGGTTGCCGTGAAGATTTGCAACTCATGTTCGGGATGGTATTCTTAGGTCTCAAACACATCTAAACATGTATTTATTTAGAAGAAGTAAATTCATTAACAAACATGAAAGTGAATAGAAAAGTTAATGAAAACTATAAATTGTCATATTGTATTTGCAGATGACTAAAGGAAATAAATAAATGAAAACACCTAATTGAAGAAAACCAAATTTATTTATTTTTGAATTTTCGCAGTGATATTAAACGATTAAAAGATATAAAAATCAAAATGAGTGATTGTTAAGACATGTAAGTTCTTTGTGTTTGTTGTTTTTAATATAAAATATGCACTACACGTGTTTTATAGACGGTACTGGGATGCTGTGTTCTTTTTTTTTAAATATTTCTTGCATATACAAGGAATGAAATACAGATAAATCTTTTTGAAGGATCTATGATACACTGCATTTTATGCAATAGCATTTTGGTATCTGAATAATTGCCTGGAAGCCATACCATGTATTTTCTGTATAAATGAATTATGCATGGGTCTATAAATAAGTGTTTATGTACAACTGTAAAAGGCAAACTAACAATAACACAAAACCTTGCTACTTGCGACAGCGGAGACATAAGACACCGCTCTATGAGCTACTCGTGGTTGTTAGGCATTTGTGGACTTGTTTTTTTCAAAAAGTAGACTATAAATTTTTATTTTTATTTTACAACAATAATTGTTTAACATAAGTGAAAGATATATGTACCATGCATGATCCATCTTAAATTTTCTGTAAAACTTGAATTCATTGAAATAACTTCGTTCTTATGCTGTTTTGAACTTGTATTTTTTTCCAAAGTAGACTAAACAATTTTTTATTATTTGGTTTTACATCAACAATTATTTAACATAAATATATGTATTATGAATGATCTATCTTAGAGTGAAGTTCCGTATGCTCGGCAGCTGTATAATAATCGGAAATGTTAACAAAACAATATCTTGAAGTATTGAATTCCTATGATACGAATATCAAAATGTTCAGAAAATTTGAGTGGACAAACATTAAAGATTAAAATTTTTGTAAATAAAGTTTGTTCTAATTTGTAAAGCAATTTTCTTAATATTGCCGATTATTAGACAGCTTCCGAGCATACAGCAATTCACCCTAAATAAATTTGTCTGTAAAAATTGAACTTGTTGAAACAACTACATTCTTAAATGAACTTGTTGAATTTAAAGCAATGATTGTATATGTGTTTGCTATAAACCCATAGGGTTTGGTTATGTACTAGTTGAATGCATAACCATACAAAAATTCAAGAGGTTTGACATTACCTAAGCTAATTTTACAGTTAACATAAAAGTTAGTTTGAAATTATAAAAGTGCAAATAATGAACTGTTCTGAATAGGTAATTGATGAATAAAATTCAACTTACCAACCCTAAAATGGGCGGAGCTTGATTGAATAGAAGTGTAAGCTCGCCTCAAATAAATGCATTTAAGTGGGCGGGATTTAGGGGTTTAAAAGTCCTTTTAGTTAACGCTATTTCAATAACCTCCCTCCCCCCGTACAATAATTGTAAGGTATTTTTCATATATTTTCATTGCTATCCTTAACCCGAATATTCTTGAGATTTGTTTATTTATGTTATTAAACTTAACTTTTCATAGTAAAAAGTGTTTTTAGAGAAAATTTTACTATTTCTCTACTTTTGAAAACAAGCTTTATTAATTTATATTCAAATTATTTTTTTTAAAAGTAAGAATCATTTGAAATCTTGCTAAATTTACATATTTCCTTCCTGTGTTGAATTTTTGGCGCTGGTAATAGATTGAAAAGGTATAACACTAGTGATTTAGTTTCAATTTATATTTATTAAATAATAAAGAAACACGTTTAAATGTTCATTTTCACAAGCCCGCATAATATGCTCTATGCAAAAGTAATTTGTTGATTTTATTTAGTATTTTAAGTAAATGCAATAAACATTATATTTTGTAAATCATTGATTGCCTTAATTAAATGTTCTTAATTTAAAATAACATTTTTTTGTATAAGAACTGTTCAAATTTTTACAAAGGTTATCCAAAGTCCTGAACATTCAAACGTTCGGAGTTCTCACTAACAGAAATATTTTCATTTCAGGTCCACAGCCTAAAGAAGGACACTTGAACCCCGTCAAAGAAGGACACTTGAACCCCCGTCAAAGAAAATGATTCGAAGCAGTCACCTCAAATTTGCGGTCGCCGTTATTTTTGGTTTTGTCTTCAATTATCTTTTGACTTCCATTCCTCAGACCTTCGAAGATTATTTTGGTTAGTGGTTGTTAGTTTTTTTATAATTAATTAATTAGTTAGTTGTTAGTTTTTTATAATTAATTAATTAGTTAGTTGTTAGTTTTTTATAATTAATTAGTTAGTTGTTAGTTTTTTATAATTAATTAATTAGTTAGTTGTTAGTTTTTTTAATTAATTAATTAGTTAGTTGTTAGTTTTTTTTATAATTAATTAATTAATTAGTTAGTTGTTAGTTTTTTATAATTAATTAATTAGTTAGTTGTTAGTTTTTTATAATTAATTAATTAGTTAGTTGTTAGTTTTTTTTATAATTAATTAATTAGTTAGTTGTTAGTTTTTTTTATAATTAATTCTGGGACTACTCAGTCTAGGGCAAGATCTGACTTCCATTAAACCCAATATATTGAGAACAAAAAAAGTTCTAACATGTTTTGTAGTATTAGACAATGGCTGAAAAGTAAGAGTATAATCAGGACCATTCACGATGCATAAAGCTTTTGAATAACTTACAATTGTTGTCTTCTTTTCAAAAATAGATGATCATCATTTATTCAAATTTTATTGCATTTTGGCAAATATTATACATAGATCTGTTTACTTTACAATTTGAAATAGTTATTTATTTTCAAAAGGTCTTGGTTATATTTTCATATATTTTTGTTATACATAAATACTTTGTTTTTCATACATTTTTAGTATTGATTTGTCATTCTTTGTCTAATAAGGTAATATATGGATCTAAAAAAGCACAAATGAAGTAAGCTCATATATAGGCATGTTTAACGTGTACTATATATAAATACTCGGTCGGGAATGATCGTCGAGTTTTCCATCTGTTTTGATATTAATTACCCGTTTAGTGTTGTGTTAGTACTGTTTTTGATCTTCAATTTGAATAAGGAAGATTTTAGAGAAGTTTATGATCGCGTTTTCCAACAAAAGTTACATCTAAACTTATTATGATAGTTTTTATTACAGTTGTCGCTAAACTCGACGCTAAATTAAACAATAATTTTTGATTGATGTTAAGTACCAAAAAATCCTTTAACAATTAGATAAATTTAGTATCGTGTTTTTTTTACAATTCTGGACATTTATATCTCAAAAATTACTTAAATGATACTCACGAGGTATTCAAAATGTTTAAACCAACCATGCCTCGAATCTAAAGTTTCTCGTTTTACAGTTGATACGACGATAATTTCCGACTGGGTATATATAGTACGGATAATTAGCATAGTTTACCGTTTGATCGATTTGATAATTAACGATATTATAATTTGTTGTTTACACAATACATTATTATTGATTTAGCACTATAACAATTGAATTTTTTCATGTATGTAAAATATTAAGATTTTTAGTTAGTTTAATGATGGTTTTGTTATTCAACAAGTAGTGAAAATATAATTTATAGTGAAGTCAAATTTAGTTTGTATTATAACCATTGGAACATTTTAGTGTTTAGAATTCTAGAATATATCTGTTATTATAATTTATTTGATCAAAATAAAATTCTGTAAACTGTTTTTTTATCCAACTATTCCAATTTTTTGGTTGAGCCATTCCACTGACAATATTAACCCTTTAACGCCCGAATAGTTATTGCCATCAAGTTTCAAATACATTGAAGATAGTGTTGAAAAGAGCCCTAATTTTATGGAGCGAATACATCATATTGGGCGTTAAAGGGTTATTATAGATTAAATTGAAGTACATTTAGTATTAGAAATAACCTATATTTGAATGGGTGGTTAGAAACTCTAACCATATCTAAATACTGTTGCATTTCTGATTAATTTGAAATTTGTATATGGTTCTTATGACTATAAAACCTTCACTAGTCATGTTGTTTGCGATAAGTTTAAAACTCTAAATAATTAACTGCATTGGAAATACTGAAATGCATACATTATACTTTGAATTGTATACGATTCAAAGTACAGGATCGTATGTAATCGTATTAAACTCATATGCGGCTGATTAGCAAGGTTCTCTACATATATGTAAAACCAATGTTTTCATATTGAAGCAATAGATTATTTATTGCACCAAACTAATGACTGCCTAACACAGACTAATTTATAGCAACACAATCGCAATAAATAACGGATACATTAATATTATAAATAGTTCAAACTTGTTTTTCATATTTAATGATGCAATGACGACTGTGGGACACGCAAAACATAGTTCCTGTATGGCTGTAATTAGCGAAATAAATACTTTGTAAAAAAACTTTATTTCTGTCGTTAACATGATCACATTTTTCGTCTTTTCGAATTAACCAAAAGGTGTTCTAATGAATAATCTTTGATATCAATTGCCAGTCAAAGGGTTGTGCAATCTTGAATATAATCGGAATTTTAATAAATTTAAATTATACTTTGGATTAAAATTTATGTCTTGAATTACTGATTATTTCAAATAATATCGCGTTCTCTTAAACAATTTTATGTTCTTTCAATTAATCTTATTTTTAAAATATCGATTTCTTTAAACCATTATCGAGTTCCTTCGAATACTATAGTATTCTTTCAATGGTTGATATATAATAGGAAATATGCACTGTAATCTTACACAAATATATCCGAACTTTGCATGTACAAGTTTAATTACTATACAACCATATATATAGCTAATGCAATAAACTTATATGAATCTATTGTATTCATATTAATGAGTTTAGTTCTAAAAAAAATTAACAAAGAAAATATTAGTTGATATGTAATTTACAATTAATAAATCGTGCTACCTCAGTCAAATGAAATAAAACCATAAGCCAGCTTATACAAATTTAGATTTTTTTTTTATAAATATCTTGAAAATTAGTTGTGAATAACAAAAAAAATAAGTCTAACTGAAGTTAGATTAAAATGGCTGACTTGCGTGCTTCGTTGCAGCAAAAATGTAATTAATCTAAATAAAGGAAGTTATTTTGATCTTTAGTCATGCACATAGAAATTAGTTTGGAAATGCCAAGAAAAATAAAATTTATATTCTTATTTTTAAAAGTAAAACCATAGATAAAAGAGTTCTTTTATCTATGGTAAAATATTTCTTTGAAAACTGTACCAGGATCACTCTTTTAATTCAATCTTTAAAAAACAAACATTTGTACTTGGGCATTTCCACTCCTCCCCCACCCACCCCTGCATCGGTCAATCAGGACTCATTGAGGTACACCATGAACCACAATTAGATACAATTTGCAAAAGTGTAAACATTTTGCTTACTGTATCTGACAATAATTAAACAATTTGAAAAACAATTTGCAAAAGTGTAAATATTTTGTTCGCTGCATCTCGCAACAATTCAACACTGAAAAAACAATTTGCAAAAGTGCAAAGATTTACTGTAACTATACCTCCTGCAGTGTGCATGACTAATCGTCTTAGTTATTCGATAATTGCCGTAATTAGGGAATTGCAAAAATATTCACGTTCATGGGCATGTCAATAAATACATTTTTCAAATTATAATTCATGTCGTTGACCTTTTAAATCGTAGGTAATTATTTATTAAAAGCATAAAATATCCCTACAAACATTGTGTTGCCGCGACATCGTACACGATCTTGTACGATGTCGCAACAAAATGTTTGTAGGGATATTAAAACTATAATTGAAAACAATTTTTATTGTATGGCACAAAGGTATAGTTCTGTGCATTTTATGGCAGAACCTAGTAAAAGCATTGTTTATTTTTGGGCTGGCCAATGCTTATGGTGGAATGAGATTTTACTATTGCATAGCTCCAATCCAGGCCTTTGAGCAAAGTATTATATTATAACTAATTACAATCAAACATTCACCCATACTTCGCCATTTTTAATCAACTACCTTTGAAAAACACTTGCATGTGTTCACCTGAAATTTGAAACGTACATGCTACTAACAGAACAGGTAAAGTATTAAAAATTAAAACAGTCAGTAAAATACATGTAATATATATTGTGGTAAGCACATGAAAGAAACATTAACACTAACATACAAAATGTCAGCCAAAATTGAGCCCCCATCACATACAAACATGAACAAACTGGAAATAATTTAGAACATAGCTTTCTGCATAGCCACTAAAAATACAAACTGTCTCGTGCATAGGAACAATATGCTCACATGAATCACAGTTACAGACTTACTGTAAAACACAGTCAGTCCATCCATGTCTACACGTAATGACAGAAAATTTACCCACACCAAATACTACTTTCACAGTTTTAACAATATTCCACAAACAGGCAATAATTTAGTCATGTAACAGCTACCGCCAGAACTAGGTCATTTGAGTACACCTAAACATACGGTGAACAGCACAAAATCACAACTCTGCACATACTGCCAACTCAATATAAAATACACTGAACATATTACCTTGTGAAGAACCACTTCCCTTCTGGACTTCCGCAGGTACCCTATTATAGTGACTTGGTATCTTAGCTCAATTGCTTTCTTCGAAAAAGAAGAATCAGGGGACAACCAGTAAATAACTTCGTCATATAACGGGGAAATTGAAAACTCTTTCATACGTTTTGTCTTATATTAACGTTATACTGTAGCTTCATTTTTTGTGTTTTTTTTTTCTATTTTTCTATGGAGTAGTATTTTTTGCTTCTTTCATTTCAATTTCAACACTTGTTGCGTTATTTGTTTTGCTACTCTAGTATGGCCTAGTCTTTTTATTTTGAAACTTTGTATTTTATCATTCAATTTCGGTTTTATATGCTTCAGTGGTAGGCGACGTGAAATGTTATTACTTTTCATTCATTTTGCTTTTTTTTTTGCTTTTTGAAACTTGAAAAATGCTTGGCACACATGCTTCAAATATATTTTCAATTTTTAAATAATAGTTAATAATCAATTTATATTATTATTATTACTATACTAATACAATTGAATACTTTTACATGGTAAATAACCTGGATAAAATAGTTATATAATCATATTCTAGCTTAGCTTGAATTGCAAATACGACTAGTTGGCATACATTTTAGGAATATAATATTGGTTTGAAATAGTCATCGTAAAAAACTTCTGTTCATAAGCTTGAGTTTTAAAACGTTCAATATATTTTTAGAGTTTCTGTAAGAGTTGTTATATGGGAAAGTAGAGAGAAAAAACATTAAATTTAAAGAAAAACATATGAACTGTACGATTTAATTTCGTTATCAAGCTACTCGACTGAGGAAAAAGTAACGATATAAGTCATTACAATTTTAGAAACTATTTAAAAATATTGTTTTTTGCCTTGACAGTATATATGCTAAGTTAGAATGTTTATGTAAAGATATTTGTTATTGCCTTCATATTATAAATGCTAAGTTAGATTTATTTAAATACATTGGTTATTGATTTTATAATATAAATGCTAAGTTAGAATTATTATTTAAATACATTGGTTATTAACTTGACAGTAAAAATGCTAAGTTAGAATGTTTATTTAAATACATTAGTTATTTACTTGATAATATAAATACTAAGTTAGAATGTTTATTTAAATACATTAGTTGTTGACTTGACAGTATAAATACTAAGTTAGAATGTTTATTGGCAGACATTGGTTATTGCTATGATAGTATAAAATACTTGATTGTTACATTTATAGTTCCCTGAATACAATAGTTTCATATTACTGGTACAATCGCAATGCTATTATTATTCACTATTGAAAACCGTAACACAATTATGGCGTATTGTTATATATATTTTTTCATTCATTACTTGTGTAATGTGAATGCAGAGTTTATTGTTATTTTTGTTGCTAGGTTCAAATAAAAGTTTAAATTGCCCCTAACTTTGCTTATTAGGTACTAAACGTTTTTTTAGAATAATAAATAATAACAATAATATTATTATAATTAAATGAAGACAATTTATTTATATATAGCCTAGCTACAATGTTCTAAAAAAAGAATTTCACACATAACGATGTAATTTATGAGTGAATAATCTAAACTTACATATTAAAAAGTTTTATCTGTAATACTGTAGCTTGAATATACATATTAAATTTCACATGAAAATGTACTCAGCTGGAAGAAGAAAAATCGACTAAGATTAACGAACGAATCCAATTTTGTTGCTTTATAATGAACATATCAGGACCAACTGATGTGATAAAATAGTTCAAGTTCAATCAACATATAATTATCGGATAATTATCATATAATTCACGTATAATGAAGAGATAACTACGATATAATTAACATATAATGACATATAATTAACATATAATTAACATATAATTAACATATAATTAACATAAAATTAACATAAAATTCACGTATAATGAACATATAATTAACATATAATTAACATATAATTAACATATAATTAACATATAATTAACATATTCACGTATAATGAAGAGATAACTACGATATAATTAACATATAATTAACATATAATTAACATACTTAACATATAATATAATTAACATATAATTGACATACTTAACATCTAATATAATTAACATATAATATAATTAACATATAACCAAGAAATAAATAACAAATAATTGACAAATAATTAATAAACAATTAACGTAAAATTAACAAATAGTAGACATATAACTAAGAGATAATTAACATATAATTAACAGTATATTCAGTGTTTTGTATATTTTTTTTATTCTGTATTATGTATACTAGGTATTTTATAAATTTTATTTATTTGGTATTTGTATCTTTTTTAAAATAAAGCATTTTGTATAGTCTATTCAGTATTTTGTATTTTGTATATTCAGTATTTTGTATACTATGTATTTTATTTTGTGTTTTGTCTTGTATATTTTGTATATCCAATGTTTTGTATGTGTCTTGTATGTTTTATATGTTCAGTGTTTTGTATGTTTTATATGATCAGTGTTTTGTATATTATTTATATTCAGTATTTTGTATATTTTTTATATTAAGTATTTTGCATATTATTTATATTCAGTATCTTGTATATTTTGTTTATTAATTACTTTGTATATTTTGTATTTATTTTATATATTTTGATTATTCAGTATTTTGTATATTTTATGTATTAGTTTTTATGTGCATTTTGTATGTTCAGTATTTTGTTTATTCATTATGTTGATTATTTTGCATATTGAGTATGTTGAATGCATTTGTTAGGATATATGAAGCCAGTGTAACTTTTGTCAGAATAAGTTAATATGTAAGAGCGGTGTCATTTTGTACAATTTGCAAAGGTTTTAATGTCGCTGATGATTAAATCCGCTTTCAATGAGTTGTAATTAAATGGTTTTGGATGAAATTAAATGTCAACAACATTTGGTGTTCCTAGGCAGTCCCTCGACCGGGTGATATAGATTTTAAATGATTTTATAAAAGTTACACTATTAAATAATTTTTTTTAAAGTTACCCCCATTAAATAATTTTTTAAAAGGTATCCCCATTAAATAATTTTTTTAAAGTTACCCCCATTAAATAATTTTTTTAAAGTTACCCCCATTAAATAATTTTATGAAAGTTAGCCCTAATACATTGGGACGGTAGGCGTTCTTAACAAACAAATTTTGATTTTGAACTAGGGAGCCAAACTCTTAAAGATTTCATCAAAACCAAACATTGAAAAATGATGCATTTGGTGAATTCACCTGCAATGCCTGCAGCCCCTACCATCAACAATCATATGTTGATGTTATCAAGTCTTTCATTATTACTAATAATATAAATAAAATTTATTAACATATGATATCATCAATTCATAATCAAACTGATTATGGTGCTTTAAACAACAAAGTTTCATTCATTCGAGTGAAACATAATTATAGGAAAATTATAGACTTGTTGACCATTTCAACATTAGCAAAAAATGTTCCGTTCTAAGGATTCTCAAGTTTGATAACTCGTTGGTATTTTATTTTGTACTTTTTTATGGTGAATCTTTAACGAAGCGAAGCTATTCTCAATACCACATAGTTTTTTAGCTTTAACTATTTTATTTTTTGTTATGTTTTGTTACCCAAACAATAGCTTTAACCCTTTGAGGACCGCTGGTACATATGTGTACCAAAAGTTTTAATTCATTTATTTTTTTAGATATTCAAGTTCTCGGGAACTAACATATATTATTTAAATATAAATACAAATTATAATGCACAGTGCACACTTTTTTGTTGGTTCTATCAAGTTTCTTGTGATTCAATCAAAATCGTATCACCTTGTATCAATGTGATACGATTTTGATTTAATCACAAGAATGTTAATTGAATCAATAAAAAAGTGTGCACAGTTAACAAAGTTTAATCAATTTTATGCCAATGTTGACTATATTAGACAAAAGTTAGTCAAGTGCTTTCAGTGTAACCTATCTCATTGGGAGATAAATCCAAAGAAACGACACTCAGTTAATATTGTAGAAATCCCATAAACTTTTAATTCAACATAAGCTTGGTCAAATAAGTCAGGGAGACGTATATTTAAAGAAGGACTGATTGTTTTAAATGTGTTCGTTTGTTATTTATGTCAATGAATACACTGTTACTTTATCAATTTTGTGTGGCTTTCATATAAATAATTTTCGGTCAATTTAGTTTTGTACAAAGTGGTCATTAACCACTGCACACCTGATTAATTCTTGGTTAGTTCTTTCATTCAATGTATTCTGTTCGGAAGTTAACCATATAAGGTCTAATAGGAATTCTAGATTCCGGTGAATAAAGACTATTTTCTATAATAACTTTACACTTTTTAGTCTTTAAGGTCACAACCACCATAGCATCAAAGGATAACTCATCATTGTATGAAATGCCATTGCCATAAGCACTATAGCACGTTAAAGTTAATATTGAAAACAACCATTGCATTAATGGATTACCGTTGGTAAAATTGGTAATCCCATTTTACCTAGCGTAACAGATTTGTATCATGCAATACCAACAGACTGACCAAACATTCTCCAGCTTATTCAACAATTAGTGTTGCTATAAGTACTAAAGTACATGAAAGATAGAATTAAGAACACCCCTTATCGTATGGGAGTTTACCTTCTTATCGGCCACTGGAGGGGTAAATAGCAAAAAAGATGATAATAAGAAAACGTCAACCTCAATTAATATTTTATATCACAACAATGTACAGTACAGACCACTCAACATAATAAGAAGTATTGTACTACAGCCCAAGAAAAACCATCCTCTTAATTTGAAAAGTGATTTACATAAAGTTTTAATTTATTTAATCAGCTTTATAAATAAAAAGTTTTAATGTTTTACAATAACAAATCAAATAATTGTAAACAATATAGGTGTATTTTTTTAATTGAAAATGCTTCTTATATCTCGAGCAAATATGCTATAAAGTTTGGAACAACATCAGGATATAATTTTACACCAAAATATGCATTCTTGTATATAAGAAACGACAAACATTTGTATATTAAACATACAAGTCTTGTATATTAACATATGTTTTTACATTGAAATGCCGTTTTGGACGAGTCGCCAAAACATTAATCTATCGATTAATGTTTTGTCATTATATTTCATTGGTTAGAGCTTTAATTTTCTTCAAGCCATGCCAGGCTACTCTTCATTTACTTACCTGCTAAGCCTACCATGGCTTCAAGGGAGCACCGTTTGTGTACAGCATACCGTACCGTACACACTTTAGTGTGGATTATAAATAACAAATTGCAATGGGAAGCTGTGCAGAATGACCCTTTAAGTTTATAGTATAGGATCTTTATATAAACGAATTACAATTATCATTTGATATTATTATATATAGCTATGCATGTATTTCAACATACCCAATATAATGAAGATTATTCACGTGAGCAAACATTTCTTTGATATTCATCATATTGGAGTTACTTTTTTCTTTACAAGTTTTGTAATTTTGAGGTATGCCTGTGTGAATTATTTTCAATTGTAATGTGTATATAATTAAGGCAATTACCATGGATTTAAATTCTTTTATATATCGAGAACTAATTAATAATTGAAATAATTATTATTGTAGTTTTAAAATATGTTTTTTTCAACACACTTATATTTTAACAGTTTAGGGTGAAATTCGTAGTCTTAGAACTAGTCAGACCATTCAATTATGTTGTATAACAAAAGAATTTAACTGAGGACAAGAAAAAACCTATACAACTCTCGATAAGTTTTTGACATAAGAACTCTAAAAAATAACCCTATGGCATCTGACAGGAACGCCAGTTCCCAGCAAATAAGGTTTATTTCTCATACTAACTCAACGCATTTTAGTCTTTATGTGATCAATCATTCGGCCTCAAGCGATTAATTGTATGAGCAAGTGATGAGAAGAAGAAAAGATTATGGAACATGAGGTGTTGGGCAGGAGGAACAGAGGCAGACCGAAAAGGGGATGGATGGATAGTGTTAAGAGCGATATAAATGAGCTGAATTTCACAGGAGATGAGGTCTACGATCGGGGTGTCAATTTTCCAATTTTGGCTTTGGGAGTGCGGGACACTTTTGCCATTTTTCTCTGTTTTTATTGCAGGAAAGGGCCACTTTGTTGACAATGTTTGGGAAAAAGAGTGAAAAAATAAAAATCTCAAACCCAAAAAACATTCATTTTCGACACCCTATCCACGATTTAACAGAATGGATAAGACTCATCAGAAACGTCGACCCCGCATAGACACAGGTAAATAAACCATACAGAGGACGAAGAAAAAGATTGAAAACAACCCTTAGTATAATAGTACAATTCTACCCTACCTGATTTAATGGTTTATCATAAAAATGTCAAATGGTTGATACCTACGTGTGAATTAGTTCTCATAAACAATTTAATTCAAAAATAGAACTTAAAATTTAACATAAAAAAAATGATATTATTCATTAAAACTGAAAATGATCGTTTTAAATCAGTGAAAATATAACTGAAATAAAATGTTTATAAATCTAAGTCAATTGAATATACAGTAGATTAATAATACAGAATTAAACCTATAGTGTATTGCTTAATCAGAAGGTGTTTTAAGAAAAACAGCTCATAAGTAAGTTCACTTGTAGTTAGTCTGTTTAAGCACTGTTGTGATCGGTGATTTGCACATTCACAAAGTTAAAAAAGACAAAGATTCGTCAATGCTAAAAATTTGAGTTTATAATTAAAATGATTCAAAATAAGAACAATAATTAAGTTCAAAACAATGACAGAAGCTTAAAAATAAAAACAAAACAAAAAACGTAATGATAAAACAATAAACAACTAAAAATAAATCTTTGATATTTAAGTACTTACAAAGTAAAGTTGGAGACAGAAATTAAGTTTAGAGTGCAAAATAAAGATAAAGTTGTGAAGAAAACTTTATAAAAAGTAAATAAACTTGAAGGCTCAGGCTAAGTTAACATTAAGTATGAAAATCCAGCAGAGAATGTTTTTAAGGTTGATTTATAGAGGAAGATTACAAATGGACTCGAATCACAATTTAATCATAAAACAAAGACTAAAGAAATACAAAAGTTTTGACGAAACGTGAAGAAAATAAAAGTCAAAACAAAGTTAAATGAATACAAAACAAAGATAACAGAAAAAAAGATAACTGAATATAAAACAAAAGACGTTTAAAGAAAAAATCCAGATAAAAATGAAAAGACCCCAGAGAGGAAGACAACGAAAAAGCGACCGGCAGAATGGGTCAATGTAATGAGCAATTGAATGTCATTTCATTAGAGCGATTATTCGATGTTACGGATAATTAGCAGAGCGGAAGTGCCTCCCCCAAACCCCCCCCCAACCCCTATCCCCTCACCCC
>JARUHE010351091.1:0-10077 GCA_031471125.1 Archaeomysis grebnitzkii
TAACAACGATTGTATTTTTATGACAGTAACCATGACAACGATTGTATTTTTATGACAGTAACCATGACAACGATTGTTTTTTTTATGACAGTAACCCTGATAACGATTGTTTTTTTATGACAGTAACCATGACAACGATTGTATTTTTATGACAGTAACCATGACAACGATTGTATTTTTTTGACAGTAACCTTAAAAACGATTGTATTTTTATGACAGTAACTATGACAACGATTGTATTTTGAACGGAGACGTTACTCTTGATAGTATTTTGAGTTGATGTTAAGGTGTATCAACTTGTTATTATAATAATAATTATAAAACAATATTAATTATTATAAAAACAATGATAACAATTGGTATAATAACAATAATGATGAAAACAATATTAATTATTATAATAACAATGATAATAATTGGTATAATAACAATAATGATAAAAACAATAATTAATTATTGTAATAGCAATGATAATAATTGTAATAATAACAATAATGATGGAAACAATATTAATTATTGTAATAACAATGATAATAATTGTTATAATAACAATAATAATAATAATGAAAGTAATAATAATTATTATGATAACACCAAAAGTAGAATAAAATTCTTGTATTTTCTTATTTCTTATTTTAGAGCAATGATCATTAAACATAAATGAAAGATATATACATTAGGAACAATATTCTATTAATAGTATTGTTCTAAAACTTGTATTTGTGGATATAACTAAGCTTTTATGATGTTTATTGCCTTGGTGGTTTCAGAAGAATAGTTTCTAAATGTCTCCGCTATAAATCTGTAGGAATTCGTTATGAACTAGTTTTCGTTTACAATATGGTCTCAACCAGGCTATATATGGGTTCGAAGTTCATTTACTGCTTAAGGACTAGTGAAATGAATTGTAATTAGTTTTTCAATTAAATAAAGATACCCCACAGATTTTAATTGATGTTTTTCAATTAAATAAAGATACACCACAAATTTGAATTACTATTTTTAAATTAAACAAAATACCCCAAAAAATGTAATTATTGTTTTTCAATTAAAGACAAATACCCACAACTTTTAATTTATGTTTTTCAATTAAATAAGTATACCCCAAAAAGTGTAATTGATGTTTTTTCAATTAAATAAAGACACCCCACAAATTTTAGTTGATGTTTTTAAATTAAATAAAATACCCCACAAATGGTAATTAGTATATTTAAATTAAATAAAAATACCCTATAAATTGTAATTAATGTTTTTCGATTAAGATAATTAATGTTTTTAAATTAAGATAATTAATGTTTCAATTAAATAAAAGTACCCCACAAAATATAATTGATGTTTTTTTTCAATTAAATAAGGATACACCACAAATTGAAATTAATGTTTTTCAATTAAATAAAATATTCCGCAAATGGTAATTATGTTTTACAATTAAATAAAAATACCCCACAAATTGTAATTAACATTTTTCAATTAAATAAAAATACCCTATAAATTGTAATTAATGTTTTTCAATTATATAAAAGTACCTCATAACTAAGGTAAATACTATATATGTTCCTATCATAGATACGGTAAATACCATACGTATTGTAACCATAAATACGGTAAATATTATATGTATTGTTATCATAAATACGTTAAATACTATATATTTTCCTACCATACATACGGAAATACCATATGTATTGCTACCATAAATACGATAAATGCCAGATGTCAATTATAATGTCAACTATTGATGGACGTCTGCAGATTTATTCCAATGTTTGCATACATTTAGCCTAAATGATATTTCAGAAATGTTATTTCAATGAAAATTTGAAAGCAGTTAATTAATTTTCTATTATTTTCTCGGACACGGTACTAAATTTTATATATTGTTGACATTGTTATAAACTGGTTTAAATTATAGGCAATTAAATATAAATGAAGATTATATCAATTTTAAAAATCTGAAAAACGCAAAATATGGTGGCATCACCAATTACAAAATGGCGTAACTGTACATCCGGTTTTGAATGAACGACAGATTGCGGAGAAAAAGTTGATTCCATTTTCAGGTTTCTGAAAAGCTGTCGAAGTATATCGTTTTCTAAGGGTCTTAATAACAATAATAATAACAATAATGTTAATATTAGTATTATTATTATTATAACTGGCGCTATCAATGTTAATGTTACTAACAATGCTATTATTATCATTATTATAGCTACATTAATATTATTTATTAGTTTGTCCTTTTTCGTCTGAAGCAAATGTGAACACGTTTGGCATCTTCATTGGATAAAGACAGGTTCCATTTCCCGCCAAAACCAAGAAGCAGATGTTGAGTGAAAGTTTTCTTTTTTGAGTTTTTTTTTAGAGTAATTAATTGGAGTGTCTAACGGTCACTCAAAAGCAAGTTTTCGTGAAAATGTCTGCATTCCACAGCCAACTGACACATCTTCTCAATTTTTTATGATTTGGCGCTAAAAAATAAGGTTTTTGTGCCTCACAATATGAAATACAAAAATTGGTGGTAAGTTTGGAATAAATTATCTGGTTGAGCTACTGATCTGAAATAAGTTTAGACCAGTGGATTGACAGAAAAGTTTATTTGCAATCTCATTTTTAATACAAGGAAAAATGAGGCAAATTGATAAAATACAAATGAAAAGAAAACATAAACTAAAAAAATTTTATTTAATAAAATAATAAGTACTATCATTTTTATCTACATTATATTCTAACGTATATTTTTTTATTTTATTGGTTTATCGATTTGTATTTTTTCTTTGAAAGCTTTAAATGAAACTATCATACATGGATCGAAAATAGCACAAGTGAGGTAAGCTCTATGTTATTTGGATGTGGGTTACCTCACTTGTGCTATTGTCGAACCAGCCATGATGGAATCTTACCCATTTTATACTTCACATTTTGTATTTATTAGATTTTACAGAGCTATTTATTTATATATAAATTAATGGTAAACCCCCTAAGACTCAAATGCAAGAACAAATACTGATCATGTTCATCTTTTCAGATTATCGTCACGCTAACTGACTCAGTCAAGGCAACAGAAAATAAAATGTGCGATTCAAAAATTTGTGAAACAACTGCAAAAAAAGGTTTCGAAGCTTTGGATCCATTTTTTCAGGAGACAAATGAAAACATTTCCGACGTCATTAAAACTGAAACTACAAAAAGTGTTGAAATCTTTGCTCCAATGGAAGCAATTTTGAATTTGCTTTTTTTCGCCAACCATGTGGACGAAAGCGACGATCGCCAAGTGTTTCGTTCCAGCGGAAGTGGTTCTGCCTCCATGTTTGACCCCATCACTGGGTTCGGCATTCTGGGGGGTTTTGTTTTTCTGGGGTTGGCCGGCTATTTGGCTTACATATTGAACTCGGCGGCAAAAAGAAGAAGAAGAAGAGATCTGACGGAGGCTTCTGATTGGTCGGTTGACTTGGACTTAACGTCGTCTATCATTGGTTGTTTGTCCTCAGCTGAAGAGAAGTTGAACTGCCTCACTTGTATCACGTTCAGCGAAGACAAAAGTTCGTGTTGGAAGCATTAAATTTAGATTTTTTTTTTTACAACAAATGACAAACTAATTCCAAAGAAAATTTTAAATAAATGTTCTTGCAAAACTATGAATATTTAAATTAACATGCGTTCAATAGCGTCTAAAGTTGCTGAGAATTGTTAGAAAAGTTCAGCATATAAGTCATTATCTGACAAGCCTAGCAGTTACTGAACGCAATCATAAATTGTTCCTGATAACACAACACTTGACTCACACTTCCGCCACCTCGATTAATCGGATGTCCTGATTGCCACTTTATCTGATTGGCCGTCATGTCACCACGTCTTTCACACACAAGCATGGTATATGGTACAGCTTAATCGTGGTTATGGTACGTTATCAAAATTGTTACCATGCCTAATTACGTTACGGTTTTCTAAGATATACAGCAAGGTCAACGGATTGGTACTTAGGACCAGGACCACATTGGGCATATTAATTTATTGGTATGACTACCACAAGAACGTTAAATGAAACATGGTATGACACAATATGTTAGTCTTAGAACTATGTATGACCTGTAGAAACATGAACTTATTTTTACAATAATTATAAAATTCTTGATCAGGTATACCCTCCTTGGAAGGCATTATCTTCGATGGTGTGGATAAATTAATGCTGACGTTAGGATCTGAAAATGTAATCACTAACATGTACTATCACCCAAGAAATAAGAGTCCTTGTCACATGAAAAACTATTCTAAATTTACAGTTTAAAATTATTCATAAATGGATCGACAATAGCACAAGTGAGGTAACCCACATTCAAATAACATAGAACTTACTTCACTTGAGCTATTGGCGATCCAAGTAAAACAAAAAAACATGAAATTGTTTTACTGTTTTATAGCAACCATCGAAATAATTTAAAACTATACATTGGAATATTTTGTTTAGTTGCTGGGGACTCTTATTTTTTGGGCGATAGTACATATATCGATATTTATGAACCGAATGATTACATAAGATTATTAATAATTAGTAGTATAAGATTATTAATAATTAGTAGTATAAGATTATTAATAATTAGTAGTATAAGATTATTAATAATTAGTAGTATAAATTTATTAAAAAAAGTAAATACAAATTTATTAAAAAATGTTATATAAATTTATTAAAAATTAGTAAATAAAAAGTTATTTATGACTGCGATCGGTTGGTTGTTTATCCGATACTCTGGACAGTGGATGTTAATTTAGTGTTTGGTAATTAAAAAATTATAGATGTATTAAAATATATTCTAATTACTGTAAAAAAAACATTCTAAGTCCTTCAATAATATCGATACTTTAATTATTTTAGATAATGTTGAAATTGTTATATAAAAATGTTCGGGTTGTTTTATAAAAATGATTTAAAAAATGTTTTAGTTGTTGTAAACAATATTATTATTGCTTAAAAAACATTTTAATAGTTTTAAGAAACATTCTAGTTGATTCAACGAATATTCTAATTGTTTTAAGAAATATTCTAAGTGTTTTAAAAAGTATTCTAATTATTATAAAGTTCTAAAATAATTGTTTTAAAATGTATTATAATTGTTTTAAATTGTATTATAATTGTATTAAAATGTATTATAATTGTTTTAAAATGTATTACAATTGTTTTAAATAATGTACTAACTGTTTTAAATAATATTTCAATTGTTTTAAAAAATATTATAAAAAATATTATAAAAATACTGAAAAATATATTCTACTTGGTTTGAAAAATATTAAAGTTGTTATAAAAGATATTCTAACTGCTTTAAACAAATATTTTAGTTGTTTTAAAAGTTTTAATTGTTATAGAATACATTCTAATTGTTTTAAATAATATTTTAATTGATTTAAAAGTATTTTAGTTACTATAAAATCTTTTATAAATATTTTAAATAACATTCCAAATTGTTTAAAAAATGTTTTCGTTCTTTCAAAAATGTATTCTAATAGTTTGAAAAATCTAATTCTAATAAAAAACTGATGTAAAATACATTACTTGTTTTTAAAAATATTCTAGTTTTTATAAAAAATATTCGAACTGTTTGAAGAAATATTCTAATTGTTTTAAAAGCCTTATAATTCAAAGTAATTTTAAACGTTTCAAGAAATTTTTTTTTTGAACAATGTTCTTGATATTTTAAAGAAAATTCTAAATACTCAGAAAATATAGAACAAAATAAACTTTAAGATATTTTGTTTTAATTTAATTAAATTTAATTTATTCTATTTTAAAGAAATTTAAATGTTTTATTTATTAAATAAAATAAAATTTTGTTTTTTATAGAAATTTAAATATTTTATTTATTAAACAAAATTAAATTATTTTTTTATTTGAATTAAATTAAATATTTTGTTTATTAAACAAAATTCAATTATTTTTTATTTAAAGAAATTTAAATATTTTGTTTATTAAACAAAATTCAATTATTTTTTGTTTAAAGAAACTTAAATATTTTATTTATTAAACAAAATGAATTCTTTTATTTAAATATATTTAAAAATTTTATTTATTAAACAAAAATCAATTTTAATACAAAATAAATTTAACTTATAAAAAATAACTTTCATTTTGTTGTGATTTTCAACATCTTGCTCATATAAATTTATTTTCCTGAATTTTTTTCTATCTATCTTTTTATCTATTTTTATTTATCTATTTTTTCATCTATTTTTTTATCTATTTCTTTTATCCATTTGTTTATCTATTTTTGTTTATCTGTTTTTTATCTATTTTTTTATCTATTTCTTTTATCCATTTTTTTACCTATTTCTCCATATCTATTTTTTTATTTATTTTTCTTTATCTATTTTCTTATCTATTTTAAATCTAAATATATTTAAATATATTTTTACTGTTCAATTAATTTAACATTTAAAATGTTTTACTATACAAAAACAGTCTTTCAGGTTGTTTGTAAAATGTTAAAAATTTATTAAGGTTTTTCTAATATACAATTTATACCCTAGTCATTATTATTATTGTTTTATTATAAGTTGTAGTGTTTTTGTTTTGTTGTTGTTGCTGTTGATATTACTATTAATATTTAAGTTATTGTTGTTGTTGTTATTATTGATTATCATAATTGCTATTAACATTTGTTATAATTATTATTATTTTCTTTTTTTATGACAATATTATAATTAAGTATGCTTTTTCTATCACAGTTAGTAATAAAATTCGTATCAATATTATTGTTTTTTTTTACTAAATTTATTTAATTAGTTTTAACGTTTTATAAGTCGAATAGCTTATTCTAACTTATATGTAACACCAGTTATACAAATTAAGTTTGTTTATGTTTTTGTATATAATAAATTAATAACATAACTGGTGTTGTATAAGATTGTATGGATCGATAAAGGACAAGTGAGACAAACTCTATGTTGTTTCAATGTGGTTACCTCACTTGCGCTATTGTCGATCGATTTAATGTAATTTATATAACATATTCATTTAATGTAATAAAACACATTTATTTCTGAAAACTTTCAGCTATTACATGGAGCTGTTTCATGATAAAAATAAGTTATAGACACAACACTATAAAAATATCGAAAGTGAAGCTGAAAGGAAGAAAAGAATGTATAGAAACATTATTTGGATTGACAATAGCACAAGTGAGGTAAGTTCTTTGTTATTTGTATGTGGGTTACCTCACATGTGCTATTGATGATCCATTTATTACACAAAAACATGTAATTCATCTTCGAATAAAAATTTCGGAAGAGTCTTAACTATTTTTTTCAAGAAATAGAAGCATTTAAAACATATTCTCAGCAGATAAAACATTAATTCTTTCAACGAAAATACTTGACTAACTTTTATGTCTAAGATAGTCAAAATTAACATCATCAAATTGACTAACCTTTGTTAAACTTTCTTAACAGTGCCCTATAAACAAAGGTTAGTCAGTTCGTTGATGTTAGTTCTGACTATCCTAGACATAAAAGTGTTTTCAGTGTTCCTATATATCTCAACTTACTTTTATAATGTCAAGTAAATGGTTTAAAAATGGGCAGTTAAATATTTACCTTTTTGAAACAACTTAATACAAACATTTAGATTATTTATCAACTAAGCAGCTTCTACAATTGAAATTCTTAAACATAAGAAACTTTATTGGTTTATAATTATGCTACGAGAAACTAATGATTTAAAATAAAATATGGAATCAACTTTAAGAATAATAAACACGAATGATAATTTACATTCATATAGACCAGGGGTTCTTAACAAGTGGTCCACGGGACTATTATGAATCATTAGTGGTCCATACGGATTATTTAGAAAGGTCCAGGAATTGTAAGTGCTATTTTATTTATTTACAGGGTAGCAAGTTGTTTTGTTTTGCTAATAGGTGTTAGGCTATAAACATTTTACCCAAAGAATAATTCAAGGTATACACTTTTGTGTCAAAGCTTCATTACTGCATGATCATTTAATACATCGGAGATAATTTGTTGAAACACGTTCTGGCAATCAATTTTCTTTGGTGTATCTATCGGAAACTTAGAAAACCAATACATAAGCAGTCTAAATATTTATTTTAAAATGTACATGGTAATTTGTGTATACATTTTTTTTCAATTACTCACGTAACTATTAAAAGTATTTGTAATGAAGTATATTTTTTTGTGAATGATTTTCGTTGTTGACGGCCTTCAGCAATTATCAGAACTAAGACAAAGTGCTCGAGGATGTTTTTGTAAATTAGTTTCCTATGCGTGCGGTCCATCATAAGATCAGTTTCGTGCGATGGGGTCCGCAAAGAAACCGCCGTTAATCACCGATGATATAGACGATAGAGTTGTTTTTAATATCATTAGCAATTTTTCAGACTTCTAACTCATTTACATAGATTTTAAGCTACTTCTAGTTTAATAAAATGAAATTGTCATCAAGTTTCAATGAATAATACATTTTAAAAAGATAATAATAAATTATAAAAATAATAATAAAAATAATAATAAACAACATAATAAATAAAAAATAATAATACAAAAACAAATAAGAAGTATTGTCAACAAATATACTATCATAACTTACATAAAAGGTTTTACAGCCACAGGCACATGAATCTGGGGTTTTTAATGCACTTTTTTTAATTCTAGAATGTCTGTATTTCAATTTATTATTTAGTTTATTAAACATTCAATTAATATGAATTAGAACAAAATGTTTAATTATATCATGTGTGTCTTAAACTCATGCTTAGTTCAAATTATAAAGAATAACTCTCCTATGTGCATGTCCAGATTGATGTGCCATAGAGTATAATTCTCCTATGTGCATGTCCAGATTGATATGCCATTGAGTATAATTCTCCTATGTGCTTGTCCAGATTGGTGTACCATAGAGGATAATTCTTCTATATGCTTGTCCAGATTGGTGTACCATAGAGTATAATTCTTCTAAATGCTAATCCAGATTGATGTGCATTCTGAAGGTCTTGTACAGCTTTTTACATAAAAAACAAGTTTTCATACAAAGATGAAAAACACATTTCAAGTTAAACCATGATTTATATTTTTTTTATTTAAAACTTTTTTCATCAGATTTATTAAAGTGAAATAGTTTTCATTTATTATTACACTTAACTAATAGTAAAGGGACAATTTTGGTAAATTTATTTAATAAATTTACTATTAAAATTAATAAAAAAAAAAAAATATATTTTCAAAAAATGAAATGAACGGAACAAACAAACATGGCGGCAACATACATTAACAGATCAAACAAACAAACAAACAAACAAACAAACAAACAAACAAACAAACAAACAAACAAACAAACATGGCGCAACATACATTAACAGATCAAACAAACAAACAAACATGGCGGCCACTTTAGTACCTGTCATTTTGTTGATTAAACACGGTTTGTCAACACCTTAAAAAAACGTTCTTGCAACAAACTATTTATAAATGTTCCTTTGTAATAACGGTTGTTTAGAATTTTTTTTAATCTATTAAATTTAAATTCGTTGTTCTAATACGTACACATTTTTATTGTATTATATTATGTTTATAATATAAATGTATTATAACATATAACTATATTATAATAAAAATATATTATAATATAATCATATTATAATAGAAATATATTATAGTATAAATATATTATAATAAAACTATATTATAATAAAACATATTATAAGATAAATATATTATAACAAAAATATATTATTATATAAACATACTATAGTTATGTTATAAAAGTTATATCATTATTATAATATAATTATATTATAATTAGGTTATAAAAGTTATATCATTATTATAATACAAATATATTATAATTAGTTTATAAAAGTTATATCATTATTGTGATATAAAAATATTACAATTAGGTTATAAAAGTTATATTATTATTATAATATAAATATATTATAACTATGATATAAAATTCGAATTGTAAAGGATTGCGTTAATCGTTAATTTGTTTTTTTTTTACAAAGAAAGACATTTTTTATCGAATAAAAACATTTTTTTTGGAAACTTGCTCTAAAATTTTGTAAAAGTGTA
>JARUHE010351102.1:0-10076 GCA_031471125.1 Archaeomysis grebnitzkii
TATCGTATATCTTTATACATGCTTAAACAGTTTAATCGTCGTCCATATAGAACTCCACTTTATTACTTTATTATAATTTATAATATTGTACACCATAATATTAATAATAATAATAATAATAATAATATTGTACAAAATTCTCTTATCTTCTCCTTTATTAGATTTATACGACCGTATGCTTTCCAATATACATTCACGGTTCACCTCCAGGGTGTGCAAATTAATCTATGTAAGAATAAAAAATAACAAGATTAACAATGTTTATTATTATTTATTATGATTAGAATATTTTTAAATTCAAAGTATTTTTAATTTTTAATTAGTTGCTTAGCTATAAATATTGATTCAAATCAGAAAAGAGTTTGAACAAAAACCAAGAAAAACAACTAAATAGCATGCCCTGGTAGCATTTCAATGGCTAATTCTGGGCTATTTTCCAAGAAAGCCATAGAATAGCCACTAAACTGTGGCTAATAGCCAAGGATTAACCACTAATAGGGATGAGAGCGTTTGCTAGAAGTATGGGACAAAATAAATTGTTCATGAAACCTCCTAAATTTAACAATATACATTTTAAACAGTATATTAAATATCGTATTTGTGATGGTTTTCATGCAGGTATTTTATTTGTAGGTTTATTCATTTTATATCTAGTTCTTCTGTATTGTTTTATACTTTATATATGGTAGAGTAGTATATTATTTATAGATTACTTATTTTATACTTAGTCTTTCTATATTACTTTGTTACTTATATATGACATAATAATATATTATTTATAGAATTACTTATTATATACTCAGGTCTTAGATATTAAGTTAGTACCTATATAGGAAATAAATATATAGACTATTATTTATAGATTTATTTATTTTATATTTAGTTCTTCTATATTGCTTTAGTATTTGCATATGAAATAATAAAATATTAATTATAGATTTATTTATTTTTTACTTAGTTCTTATATAATGCTTGAATACTTTTATATGAAATAACATAACATGATTTATATAATTATTTATTTTGTACTTAGCTCTTCTATACTGCTTTAGTGCTTATATATGAAATAATAGTATATTATTTATAGGATTTGTTGTTTTATACTTATTTCTTATATATAGCGGTAGTACTTATATATATATATGAAATAATATTAATCTAGTTACCACACATGACATTGTTTTGATTACATTGCTCAGAACTACTGTAAATTATAATTGATTTGCGTAGTTTACCTTAGATCTTTATATAATTGGGATATGGATATATGAGACATCAATACTGGCATTTGGTACGGTATTTAATGTATTTATTGTATTATACCAAAACTATTGCCATACATATTTGGTTTACGGATTTATAAAATACATAGTAAGGCAATTGAGTTGCAAGTAAAATCATGGCGGAATTTAAAATATTAATTTATTGATATTGTTCACTGAAAACACTTGACCAACTTTTTACGTCTAAGTTAGTCAACATTGGCATCATCAAATGGACTAAACAAGTGCACACTTTTTTATTGATTTAATCAACTTTCTTGCAATTCAATCAAAATCGTATCACAATCATATATTGTAGCAATGATGTTTTAGAAGCTAAGGAGATTCGTGAAGAAATATTTAATATTAAATTAAATGGCAATTAACATTTTAATAATAATACCGTGAAGAAATATTAAATATTAAATTAAATGGCAAATAACATTTTAATAATAATAATAAATAAAACTGATTAGCTACCAACTAAACGTCGTAGCATGAGGAGTTACATAATGAAAATATTGTTTCATGCAAAAAAAACTAAAAAATATTCATTAAGAATTTCTAGAATAAAAAATGACCCAAAATTAATTGAACATTCCAAATACATTTAAATATTTGAAAAATACAAAAAAAATAATTTAGAACAGCTACATTGACATTGGGGATCTTCTCGTTTTTCGTTCGGTTCCTGTTACAGGTATTTGCTTATACGGCAATCATAAACTTTCAAAGCCTTCCACTGTACAGCATACATACATAGTACATTGTACAGTTATTAGGACACCGACACCATTATGTATATGGAAAGTTCATATAATGTAGAACGGTGTGAGAGAATTTTCATTTAGCACTTTAACCAAATCGTCATCATTATATTGAAAACAATACTGCGCTTTCCATCTAGTAAAGAAATGCTATGTTTGTTTGCTTATTTAATACCGATATTTCATATCAGTTTTTAGGACAAAACCAATAGACAATATACTGTGGATGTTTTATGCTATAATACAATATTTTTTTGCGTTTTAGATATGATAATCTTTTATTATGTTGAAACTACATTTCAATTTCCCTTCTTGAGTATGATAGAGTTTGACTTTATATAATTATGAGTTATATGAAACAAAAACAAAAATATTTCATCTCTCAAAAAAATGAAAACGGTTCTATTGGAGAAATAAAAGTGGAAGTGGATGTAATGGCTCACAAGAAAGGCAATGTTGGAAATTTAAAAAGTTATTTGATACGTCCAAAATTCGTCATTTGATACGTTTGATTAGCAAAATAAAAATTCGCATCGGTCAGTGAAGTTTTTGAGATGGTCGGAAATTGTTTTTAACGTAACATATAATAAATATTATTTATTTGCAACCGGATATCACGAAATAAAATATATTCGGCTGCGCCATATTTTATCATAAAATGTCCAAACTTTTCTTATCTTTGAGAGAATAAGTCTGAACAGGCAATATAGATAATTATTCTTTTATTTATGATTTGCAATTTCCTCTTTTGTTGTCATATTAAATATTCAAAGTTTAATAATTCTTTTGTGAAATTCTATTCAATGGTTGTTATTGACTTTTCGTTATAGATTATTACTTTATTATCATCAGTGTAAGGCATTGTTATTATAAAGTTGATTAAATATTTTGCAATGTTAATAATATATTCTATGTTTTAAAAATATGTGAGACCTTATATTAATAAAACTTGTTTAGCTGCATCGGTTAGCATCATATGGGATCAACAATGGTCATGTGTATGAATTTATACAAACTTATAGTTAATTGTGTTTCTCTAATGTGTTCGGTTCAGTATAAGGTGCCATGTAAAACATTTGCATTCCTAACCATGCAATAGTATTTATTAATGTTGTTCATCGGGATATTATACAGATTTTGTTTATTTCCACTATTGCTATCAAGAGTAAAAAAGCATTTCGTTGCTCGGTGTAGAGTGTAGATGGGAATGGTACAGTTGGATAGGGCTCCATTGTTCATGTGGTTTGAAGAGCGAACCCTGGGCGGCTGAGGGCAGTAGTTTAAAATAGCCTTCATTTTAATGCCCGTAAAGTTGCTATAACGTGTTCGTTTATATGTATTTGGGTCAGTGTAACTCTAAGTCTTGGAGGATAATTCTCGTCTTTGCAGCCGTAATTGTATGACGTTTTGTCACATAGCTTAGTGAATCTTCAACACAAAAACCTCCGTGCACGAACTTGTTTTTTGTTATCTTTTATTTTATTTTATGGATTATAATTCAATGGAAGTAAACCGTTAAATTTATAAACATGTTCATCTATTTAATTTTGCCTTTTCTATGTTTTCAGTAGACAGAATATAACTGCATGAGTTTGTATTCAGTTTATTAAATTTAAAACTAACAGAAAAACATGCAATGCAGTGAAAACCAAAATTTGACTTAATCGAAAATACATTTTGTTGAACTCTTTAACTTATGAAAATAAAATCAATCAATTATGTATGCGAATTGGAAGGGCTTCATTTGCTGCTTCAGTTATTTTAAACTGAGGCTTACACATGAATAATTGACAGTTGAAAGGCTTTAGATAAAAACATTTTAATCTAAGCAAAAAAGATGAATTAATAAATAAAGAATAAATAAATAGATACAAAAACATAAATATATAACTAAATAGATAGAAACAAACAAATATATATATACAAATGAATAAACAAAACAATTAAATGAATATAAAATAAATAAATAATATTAAAAAACAAGTAAAAGAAACAAAATAAATACAACCAAGAAAATAATGCGAAAAACCTAACGAGATAATCAAGAAATAAAGAAGAAGAATATTTCAAAGGAGGCGCGATTGCGTCGAAGTTTTTATGTGGCGTCAGATCTCCGGAGATCCGATCCGATCCGATTACAGTTCGACGCGAATCTAATCTGATCATCAACGCGCTTCACTTCATCAAAGTCAATCCATTTCTTTTGCTCAGCTGCAAAATATTACAAATGTTTCGATACTGTTATTGTTGTTGTTATTTTATTATTATTAATTTATTGTTATCATGTTATTATTATTGTCATTGCATGTTAATGTTGTATTATTTATTATCATATTTCATTAGTGTTATACTACATTAATTGTTGTATTATATTATTTCTATTACAATAGCTATGTTATTATGTCATTATTTTATTATTACCTTATTTTATTATCATTTTTTATATTAATTATTGAATTAATTTATTATTGTACTGTTTGTATTTTTGAATTGTTGTAGTAATGTTTTTATTGTTTTTTTGTTTTATTGTTTTATTATATTGTATTATTATTGTAATAATTGCACTTTTGAATTTTTGTATTAATAGTTTTATTGTTTTATTATATTATTATACTATTATATTATTATGTTATTACACTATTATATTGTTATATTAATGTATTATTGAAATATTATATTGTTGTACCATTATTTTATGATATTAATATATTATTTTGTTATTGTGTGATTGTATTGTTGTTTTATTATAGTATTATATTATTAAACAATAATAACGCATACGATTTATAGGGCACTTTTTACCTGTAACTGCTAACAAAGCACTTGTCATACTCATCTTTACCCACATCAAGCTAATATTTTTTGAGTGTGCACAAGTTTCTTGCACTAAAGCATATCAAATTTCGAAAAAAGTGTAAAAACGATGCACCCTCATGTGTACCCTAAGGATATGCAGCCGACATATAGAGCTCTCCTTAGAGCCAGGATAAGTTTGGTATATTAGGTTTTAAAAGAATACCGGCACGATCAAATTCTCAATGAAATAGCCTAAGAGTGAACCCAAACTGATGCCAATGAGATTTGCTTATGCAGCATTAATCTCCAGGCGGCGTTTGTATCCATTCAGCCAGCATCTCTGAATATTATTGTATTATTGTAGTATTGATCATTGTGTTATTGTATTGTTGTACTATTGTATTATCGTATTCTCGTATTATTGTATTATTGTTTTAATATATTACTATACTGTTATATTATTATATTATTGTATGATTATATTATTATATTATTTTATTATTGTTGTATTATAGCATTGTATCACAATGCTAGTGTGGTGTTGTTTTCATTATTGTATTATTGTATTATTGTTGTATGTATATTATTGTATTATTTTATTATTGTTGTATTATATCATTGTATCACAATGTTAATGTCGTGTTATTTTCATTATTGTATTGTTGTAATATTGTATCATTGTATAGTTATAAAATTGTATTAATGTATTGTTGTAATATTGAATTATTGTATTACTTAATTTTTGTATTATTGAATTTTGCTGTTATTGTATTTTTATATTATTGTATTGTGTTATTGTATTATTGTGTTATTATATCAATGAATTGCACTGTTAAATTTCTTTCAAAGTTACCTAATTTACTCAGATTAATTGCTACAACAAGAAATAAATAAATATTAATTCTTGTAGCTAAATCATTAATCATCTTGGATTAAATTAGCATTATCTTCTCAATGTTCTTTATAGTCCTAAATCAAATCACCTTTACATTATAAATTTTTTTTCCTTGGAAACAATTAACATTGTTGTACAATTTGAATACCTAGAATGAACAAACATTATTTCTTATATTCGTAAAATTAACTTGAGTTTTACAAATTACATTTTTTATAATAAAAAAACGAAAATCAAACTATTGCAAATGTCAAAAATATTATTGTTTAGATTATGTTTTTTATTTTATCAAATAACCCAAAGACCATTAAAGTTCATTTTTAAGCTGTTGTAAATTACTATAACAATTATTAAGTTTAGACTATAGAATAATTTTTTGTATAGTTGTATTATCACATATTTATGTTATTACAATATTAATTTATTGTAATTGTTTGTTATTGTGTTATTATGCTATTAGAATATTATTATACTGTGTTGTCAGACGTTTACATTTATATACTATCATATTATTATACTATTTTATGTTATTATACTATTGTATTTTTTACCGATATATTGTTATATATTAAAAAAAAATGTTATTATTTAATTTAGAATAATGAGAATAAATATATTCAACTGTAGCCCTTGACCGATCAGTGTTTTATCTAAATAAGTACTTACACTGAAATTGAAAACACTTGACTAACTTTTATGTCTTATATAGTAAAAATTGAGATCATCAAATTGAATAATCTTATTTAATAATGTACAATTTTTTGTTGATTTAATCAACTTTCGTGTAATGCAATCAATATTGTATCACAATGTATCCATGTGATATTATATTGATTCAATAACAAGAAAGTTGATTGAATCAACAAAAAATTATGCACTGTTAACAAAAGCTAGTCAATTTGATGATGTAAATTTTGATTATCTTAAACATAAAAAAATAGTCAAATGTTTTCTGTGTAGTCTTATATGAATTTAATACTTACGAGGGATGAGATAGGCTTCCTGATCATACTTTTAATTTTAATGCTCAACACATATTTTGATATTTAGAAATACAGAAATTGATTTATATAAATATAAATGAAATAAAATAAATACATTAAATATAATAAAAACAAATATAATTAAGACATAAAATATAATGAAGAAATGAAACATAATAAAGAAATAAAATATAAAAAGGAAAATAAATATAATAAAAAAGTTAAATATAATGAAGAAATGAAAAATAATGAAGAAATAAAACATAGGAAATAGATTTGATGTAATACAGAAATAAAACTTAATAAATAAAACAAATATAATAAAACAAATTAAATATATTAAATAAATGAAAAATAATAAAGAAATTAAATATAAAAAATAAATTAACTGTAATTTAGAAACTAAATATAACAAAGACATTAAATATAACAAATAAATGAAAAATAATAAATAAATAAAATACAACTAAGAGATTAAATATAATAAAGAAATGAAATATAACAGATAAATTAAACATAATAAAAAGATTAAATATAAATTGAATTTAATAAAAAAAAAAACATAATTGCCAAGTACAAGTCCACAAGGGGCTAACCACGAAGCGCCTACGCCGCGCGCTAAGTAGAAATATTGGGACACTACACTGAACGATAATTCTGAGAAAGATAAAATGAGGTGGAGATGGAACAATGTTTATTTAGTTCATCTGACCTTGGGTTTGTGCATAAGGGAAACCAAGGGTTGAGCCTATTGGCCAGGTATAAATTCACGCGGAGATCACTTAAGATCATTTTTTTCGGTGGCGAAGGGTTCAAGAACACAATAAGTGAACTCGGTCTAATTGCGGTGGAATCTGAGTATCACAATATTTAAACAAGTGTAGACAAGCAATGGAGTTAATGAAATTAATTTTTAGATGATGTTGTATTTTAATATAATTAGAACTGAGTTGATTGACGAAAGATAATTTAGACAATATCACTATTTTGGATTCGCGGGTGAGCCAATGTATGATTGGTAGGCTACTATCTGGATTTTGCACCATCAGCGTAAGGCTATTCGTTGGTCTTAACACTTCCAGTAATCTAGGAAAATCAGCCCCTTGGCTCTGGGAACATCCGAATTTATGTGTCGTTCGGCAAAAATATTCTAGATACCAGAGCTCGCCAAACATACCCAAAAATGATATCGCCATTTCGTTCTAAGGAACGAATTTCAAACCAAAGACGTTTCTAAAATTATTCGTGAGGTGAATCTAAATTTAATTGAAATGTTTGCGGAAGGCTTAGACAAAAATACAAGCATTACAAGGAGCTCGGTGAAATACAAGGAACCTTGGTGGACCTATGATCTGGCAGAGAAATTTGTGGTTCAGTAGGTTATCCCTTGCTAAACTAGCAATTAAAGATGAATATGATTAGACTAGATAAATACAACATCAAATTACAACCAAGTTTTATTTCGATCGTTTTAAATAAATATGAACTGTTTAAACTAGGCAACTAACAGTTACCTGTTATTTATTTTCTACAAGTCAAAAGTCGTTGCTAGAAACGTTAGACTTAATTGACTTGCATATTGTGCTCCGTCGAGGCAAATCAAACTAATCTCCATTGGAATGTTTTGTTTATGACCTGGCATCCTGTGTAGGACATTTTGTCCTACAGACTCAAAACCATGAGAGCCATTGCTTTAGGGACGCGTATCGCAAAGATACACGTGGTCGTAGCAACAAGTTAATTGTATTAACATAGTTAATTATGGTTTGTATATATACATTTTTATTTTACGCCCCGAGAAAAATGGTTCCGTCTGGAAACACCCTGTTGGGCCATGTACATCGTGTTGAATTCCAACGTAAAATCTAACCAACAGTTGTGTCTAGCTTATCCACTGGAAACAGTGACAAAATAGTTTAAGTGCATTAACCAATTACCATCAAAGATAATAGTTATAATTAAAAGGTAATAATTCTACAACTAAATTAATTCAATATTTGAAATACTTAGTTGCTAATACGTATTTAATAATAATAATATATGAATGACTTAATACTGATAAACTTGTTTAATAACAATAACCTATGAATTACTTAATATTGATAAACTTATTTAAGAACAATGATTGTTAATAATTAATGTACAGTATGTTGCAAGAGAATTACAAGTTTACAAGGCGGCTTCTCGTCTTGGAGCTCGCCGTGGTGGTTCGAACGGGTTCTCCTCTGACAAAAACAAATAAATAAAATATAATAAAGAATATATAGATAATAAATAAATTTAATACAATATAGAAAGTAAATATGATAAAAACATATATATTTAAATATAATGCAGAAATTAAATATAATAAAATATTTAAAGATAATAAATAAATTAAATATAATAAAGAAATTAAGCACAAAAATGAAATAAATTATAATGAATATATTTAATTTCTATAAAATTATTGTTTATGTTATGAAATATTAGCTTCTATGTTTTTTTAAATTATTCTAGTTCGACTGAAGCTGATACTTTTTTGTTCCCCACCGTATACATTTACTACATAAAACTACATAAGCCATGCACGTAGTTTGAATTGCGAGTTATGGACTCTTAATCACACATGTTCCACTATAACTCCAAGTTAAAAATTCATGGTAACTGTGAATAATGTTTTCTAAACAATTGAGTTACCATGTTATTATATTAATTTATTGTTTGGTTATGGCTCGACTTCAATGTAATTAGCATTTTGTTGAAATAATTTAAAGAATTTAAATTAGTTTGTGGAAAATATGATTTATAAAATAATTTATTATTCAAAAGCAAACTCCATTAAAATTATAAAATATTTTGATAATAAAATATGTTCATGACTTAACTGGAAATACATTTCTTCTTACCATAAAACCATCTAAAAATTAAATAATCATTAGTGAAAGATTTCCAACAATTAACTTTTTCCTTTTTCCCTCATCAGCTTAATTATTTTACAATAATATTTTTTTATTTACCTCAAGCTTAAATTTGTAATTTTCTCAAACTTTGTTATCTAGCAATTTTGAATGTTACGGTGAAGAAATTATTTCCGTTGGAAAAATGCCCCTGTACATAAAATGATCATACTTTAGTATTTAGTATTTAGTACTTTTAGTATTTAATATTTAGTACTTTAGTATATCAAAATGCTTTAGTATATCGATATACTTTAGTATTCAATCGTAAAAACTAAAAACTGGCCTCTGTACATTATTATCTAAATATTTGTATTTCATTGAGCCTAGAATAATTGATATCAACAATTTTAGAGTAAATAACTTTTTTAGGTTCATGGACAATCTGAAAGTTCGGTGGAATACAAATTTAGTTGTGGATCGTATAGTGCATC
>JARUHE010351113.1:0-10076 GCA_031471125.1 Archaeomysis grebnitzkii
TATATAGGTGTGTGTGTGTGTCTGTGAGTGTGTGTGTGTATGTGCGTTTCGGTATGTGCATTGCCTTGGTTATGCGTATATATGTTCAAAGAAACAATACTTTGATCCAATGAATATGTTGTTGAAGTTAAAAAACAAAAATACCTCAAAACTTCTTAGAAAGTTTACAAGTTGATGTTTAAGTTCTATTTCAAAGGAGTTTGTACATAAGGGGATAAATTTCAATTGATTGTGTCACAACAAAGTTTTTGAAGGATTTGAATCCATGATTATTGATTAAAAATATTCAATGAAGTTTACTTTAATCTTCAAATTGTACTATTTATATAAACCAATAATTCTTTGTAATTACGAATGTCACCAAAGATTTTTTAAATTAAGACAAACAAACTATGCAATAAAGTTTATTTTGAAAATATTTTATTACAAGCTTCAAGTTTATCATATGTGAACAATTTTTTAGTTTGTAAGCAATTGCATGCCGTATCATTTATGGAACTAATTACCTTATTTTGTTTTTATAACGTTTTGTTTGTTTTTATTGTCCTCAATTATTTCAACATATCCTTCCTTAACTCACTATTTTTTATTTCTTCTCGTTTTCTTTCTTCTAGTCATTTTTCTACGCTACAGTGTTCATGTTGCCATTATTAAGAATTACATTGTTGTTTGTGTCTGTCTACCTTTTAGTGTGTTTTTTCTTGAAATGATGTTCTATGTTCTTCGTCATACAAATGTTATGTTTTGAGGAATTATAACTATCATTGGGCTATATCCATGAGGTTACTTAAATACTAAGATAGGGTAGCTGTTTTCATTGAACTTTAACATAAGTTAGATAAACAGTAGACCTCCTGAATTATGAAGTATTGGTTATTTCATAACTCATAGAGAATTCCTACCACCTGGACAGTTTCTTACAATTTAAATTATAGAATATGAGTGTCATGTTTATGAATAATATAATATTTTTAGTCTGCCTATTGTTAAGTAAAAGTTTGGTTAATAAAACAACTGCAAGTAAATACAATACACTATTTAAATCAACTGTAAGTAAATACTACGTATAAATGAAATGCCAAACATTAAACTTTTGGTAAAACCATTGAAATAACTTTCATGAAGAATTGTACAAATACACACATGTAAATTGTTGCCAGAATTGCTATATACCCAGTTTTGAAAATTTTCTTAATTTATTAAGTATTATTGAAGCCATAATAAAAAAAATTGTTGGCGATTAGTAGTATCCTTAAAAACTCTAAAGGAAAAGATTAAACTTGTTCAGAGTTCATGTAATACATAACTAAAGTATGCATTTACTTGTGATTTTCATAACTCAGGAGTTTCACTGTAATAACCTTCTAACAACATGATTTAGATGTGGGTTTTGATGAAAGACAAGTTTCCATTTAAGGTTTTGTTGAATATGGTTTCAACCTCATTTTAAATACATATTTACTCTATCGTTATATAGTTACTCTAGATAAAATAACTTTATGAATATATCAGTCTTTTAGAAACACTGTAAGTGATTTTAGTATTTAACTATAATAGGAAACAAAAATACAATATGATCAGGTAATGTTGCAGACAACATGGGGAAATAAGGTTGCAGATAACATGGTGATGGTGACGTAATACTGCAGACAACATGGTGATGGTGAATTAATGTTGCAGACAACATGGTGATGGTGAATTAATGTTGCAGACAACATGGTGATGGTGACGTAATACTGCAGACAACATGGTAATGGTGAATTAATGTTGCAGACAACATGGTAAGATAATTTATAGGGAAAAAACAAGTTTTTAAATTATTTCTCTATTACACTTTAAATCTAAGGAAAACAAAACAAATTTATACAAACTTGAAAATGAGTTATGCTATAATAAAATAATATTTAAATATTATTATTTTAAACTCTTTCAAGGGAAAACGTATTTCTTATGAAATTTATAGGTAATGGTATTAGAAAACTAAAGCTTGAAAATTTTATTTTAATATTATTATTTTTTATTTTTCTAGAAAATTGTGTAAACTTTTCCAGATAAGGATTTAGTTACCATGGTTACTGAATATTAAATGGCATTTAAAATTGATTTACTTAAATCTTTTTTATTTAAAAACCAAAACATTCAATCAAGATAGACTTTACTAAAATGAAGGAGCTTAGATGTGTATTGTGCTTATAAATAAGAATCAAAAGACTTTTGATCGTTTTTTTGTGATTTATTCAGAAAAATCTTTGTCAGTGCAAGAAAAAATTGTTAATGGTAAAAAATATTTAACAATTTAAACATCATGCGGACATAAATGTGAATAAACAAACCCAACTATTACCTTCAACCGAACATACCTCGATCTTCAAACTAAGTTAACAATATAGTGTACAATTTTACAAGTCGAGCATCATTTTAAACAAAATGTACACGTTATTTATTAATACTCAAAGTATTAGTGATAAAAATTAGATTTTTTAATGTAAAGGCCCGCCTCTTTCCTCTTCCACGCTCACGATCTCAATAAATCATAAAATTGACTCCATATTTACAATATAATAACGCAGATGAAGAAGTAATAAGTGTGCATGCAGAAGGGAATAACTATCGACATCGCGTCGCTTTCCCAATTGGTCTAGGTTGGGTAAAATTATTCCACCAATAGAGATTGGTTTCGTTAGTATTTGAATGTTTTGATCCTATAGCAATGCCTTATCAACAAATTCTTCATACAACATTCATCTTCCTAAAAGACAGAACTTCATATAAAAAACATTTTCATTTAACATACGTTAACATAAAACTAACCTATCCATACATCAATTAACTATAGAAGGAGAACAGGTTAGTCTTAAGAGCGTTGTTAAATCCAGTCTCAATAGATAAAATGTGTCCGTTCACAGGTAACTTGTTTTATTTAACGGGATCTCCATGACTAAATGAACGATCTTCCAAAATCTTTCTGAACATTCTAGGGACAGTAAATTCAACAGCCTGGAGGATTGCAAGGTTTTCTGTCGAGCCCACCTGTATGTACCAAAACAGATATTTATGACGAAGCCATCGAATGCAAGATACATTTTTATATTCAAACATTTTTACAAATGACATTTTGAGTCTTTTTATTTCTTGTAACATATGTCTGAGCTAATTATAGTTGAGTGAATTGCAAAAATATCACAAGCAAAGCTTATCTTGCCTTAGAGGAAGCGCCACATCTCGATCCCATATCAAACATACAATTTCACGAGGATAACTTTATTTTCAAACAACTATTTCTATATATTTGGTGTCAACTGACACCCTCATCAGTAGAAACAGGATCAAAACAAGTCTCTACTGATGAGGATGTCAGGTGACACCGAAATATATAGAAATAGTTGTTTGAAAATAAACTTATCTTCGTGAAATTGTGTTTTTGATTTTAACAAAAACTAGAAAGTTTTTCCAACAAAATCGATCCCATATATTTGGGGCACACTTCGTTTGATGAGAAAGTCTGGAGATATGAATCACCTATTACTATCGATTGAATAACGACGGCGCTATATGAACTATGTGACTATTACTATCATCATATGGATTTTCAATAGCACAAGTGAGGTAAGTTATATGTTATTTGAATGTGGGTTACCTCACTTGTGTTATTGTTGATCCAAATATCTTAATACTGTTTGTTTCAACATTGCCTTCCATTGTTAATCATTCGGTTGCATACTACTTGATAACATTTCAAATTCTACAAAACTGAACACATTACATTGGAAGGCTTTTAATACCTGGCTGAAATTTTAGATAACAGATAAAATACATTATTAAATTAATATTGAAGACAACTCTTATTATAATGGACGTATGCCTTAGAGACAAACTTCTATTAATATTTTCGTTTGATTAATTATTTAATTTAATGCTGAAAATATTTTTCAGGTGAAACTTCACGACAGCTACTCTTTTTCACAACATTGGTGTATTAAAACACCATTTACACTTTAAAAACCTTTACAATTTATTTCGGGAGCATTTTCTATAGGTCCTCTTGTTTATATATTTACACTCTGCACATACGAGAAGGATGGGTTAGGTAAGGTTAGGTGAGGTTGTGTAGTTTTCCTAGAACTGTCAAAGGAATGTTCATTGGCTTAATACATCATTGATGTAAAAAAAGAGTAACTTTCGTGAATTTTCACCATTTTTTATGTACGTTAAAAGGTTAACTGTTTTAATAACTACGCTTGACCTTATTTCCATACAAGAAATAAAACTTGGCATTCAATTAGCTTATTTCTTTGACAAAAGATTGTTTGTGATATCAACCTTAACGTAAATAGTCATTATGGACGCAACTAATCAAGGCATTAATGTTAATTGAAGAAATTGTTTTAATCATGATTTTTTATATATTTTCAAACTTATTTTTTCAAAAAAATATTTAATTTACGTTTTTTATGATAATAATTGTGTTCTTAATCACAAAACATGTTCTATAATCGCAATTAAAAACATGTATTTTGTGTAATTTATCATGTTAATATTTTATTTTCATTTTTATTATTATTATAATCAGTATTATTATTATTATAATCAGTATCATTATTGTTAGCATTACTATTACTATTAATAAGTTAATTTGGAATTATTCTTCAAAATATTTTTAGTAATTATTTAATAATGAAATTTATTGCAGATAACCTTTTTCCAAGGGGTGTATTTATTCACATTTATTGTTCATTCAATTTTCTTTATTTTTAAAAACTTTGATTTTTTTTCTTCCTTCTCTATTTTGTTTATTGGTACTACAATAATGAATTGTTTTTGATCTAGAAGCAACCAATTTAAATGACTAATATATTGAGAAATTAAAATTTTCTAAGAACAAAAACAATATATTAAAAATAAACAAACTGCTAAAATAGCAATAGCCTAAACATTTTTTTTAGTTTTTTATAAACAAAATTATGAATAAAGTTTACTTATTTTTAATATGTGGCTAATGCTAAACATAGAACAGCTTTGCTTGAATACATAAATGAAAATTTGTATTTAATAAAATGTGTAATAAAAATAAATCTTGAAATTATAATAATAGTTTTCTGTGAAAATAAGTTGCTCATGCGAGTGTTCAAATATAAAGACCATATCACAAACATAAAAACAAATAACAATAATAACAATTTCAATCATGGTATTAAAAATCAATAATAATGATAACAATGATGCAAAGGCAACAAGAACAATACTAATAGAGATAACAATAATGATAATGATGGTAATATTATCTATAATGATATTGAAAAGTAAATAAGTTCCCTATTGCTAAATTTCTTTTTTGTTATTTGTTATGTAATAATATTGGTGTTACTTTTATGAAAATATATGGAATACAAAAACAGATAAAATGTTTACACAATAAACCTTGATAATAATAGACTTGTTATTGCTGTACCTAAACGTTTAATCATTCAAGAAATCATTGTAATTGCTATTATTATTTTTTTTACTATTATTATAGTATTATTATAATTTTTTTGTTATTATTTATATTATTATTATTATCATTTATATTAATTTTGTTATTGCTGTACCTAAACGTTCAATCATTCAAGAAATCATTGTAATTGCTATTATTATCTTTTTTTACTATTATTACAGTATCATCATAGTTTTTTTGTTATTATTTATATTATTATTATCATTTATATTAAGTTTGTTATTTTTGTTGTTATTATTTTTATTATTTTTATCATAAGCATTGTTGTTTTAGTATATTATAATTAGTGTTATTATTATTATTATTATTATTATCACTATTAAAGAAAATTGCAATTAAAAGTTAAAATATTCTGTTAGAAAATGCAAGTCAATCTCATATTCTATTTCCCTCAATTAATTTAGCATTTTTCTTCTTTTTGTAATTTAATCCGTTCGCATTTTTCCTTGCCCTTCTTTTATCTTCTTTTCTTTGATAGTTTTTATTAAAATATGTCTTCGCTTATGTTACATTATATTACCTTAACGCGTGTATGTTTTTACTCACCTTGTGTTACCTTATGCTACATTATTGTTACCTTATACTACCTTTGCACTTGTATGTTTTTAATCCCCTTATGTTACATTATTGTTACCTTATACTACCTTTGCACTTGTATGATTTTACTCACCATGTGTTACCTTATGCTATAATTATTGTTACCTCATACTACCTTTGCACGTGTATGTTTTTAATCACCTTGTGTTACCTTATACTAAATTATTGTTACCTTATACTACCTTTGCACTTGTATGTTTTTAATCACCTTGTGTTACCTTATACTACATTATTTTTACCTTATAGTACCTTTGCACTTGTATGTTTTTAATCACCTTGTGTTACCTTATACTATCTTTGCACTTGTATGTTTTTAATCACCTTGTGTTACCTTATACTACATTATTGTTACCTTATAGTACCTTTGCACTTGTATGTTTTTAATCACCTTGTGTTACCTTATACTACCTTTGCACTTGCATGTTTTTAATCACCTTGTGTTACCTTATACTACATTATTGTTACCTTATACTACCTTTGCACTTGTATGATTTTATTCAACATGTGTTACCTTATACTACATTATTGTTACCTTATACTACCTTTGCACTTGTATGTTTTTACTCATCTTATGTTACCTTATGCTACATTATTGTTACCTTATACCACCTTTGCAGTTGTATGTTTTACTCACCTTGTGTTACCTTATGCTACATTATTGTTACCTTATAGTACCTTTGCAGTTGTATGTTTTACTCACCTTGTGTTACCTTATGCTACATTATTGTTACCTTATATTACCTTTGCACTTGTATAATTTTACTTACCTTATGATACCTTATGTTACATAATAGTTACCTTATAATACATTTGTACTTGTATGTTTCTTACTCACCTTATGATACCTTATGTTACATAATAGTTACCTTATAATACATTTGTACTTGTATGTTTTTACTCACCTTATGTTACCTTATGTGTCCTTGAATTACATTTGTCTTAACTTATCATATCTTCTGAATAAGGAGTTGGCCTGCTAGAGTACAGCAACTTTTTTGTGATCAACATGTTTCTTGACGGCATTTTTAAGCCCACATTATTAAGCTCATGAGGCTACCAACCTGATTAGCTCTTCATTCACCTTGGCTCTTAGAGTATACAGTTTTATTTTATATATTAAGTATTTAAATTAATAATTGGAACTAAATAATTATAGTTATTGGAATTATAATTAAAATAAATAGAATTAGAATATTTATAATTGCAATAATAACAGTTAGAATAACCGGAATAATTATTACTACAATTATAATAATTATTCTTATAATTATAATAATTATTCTTATAATTATAATAATTAGAATCGTTAAAACTAAACGTGGAATAATTAGAATAGACTAATTATAATTACAATAACTAGAATGGTTAGAATTGCATCTATAACAATGAAAAAAAAATTGAATAATTACAATATATATAATATTTATACTTAGATTTATAATAATTATAACACTAAAAATTAAAACAATACTACAGATATTAGAGATAGAACTAGAATCATTAAAACTAGAATTATAGTTTTTATAATTAAAATTAGAATATGTAGAATTAAAAAATATATACATAAACAAACGAAATTTAAATAAAAAAATTAGATATTAATGATATTGTTAGTTGCAGAAAACTCTATTTTTAAAAAAATATTCCATATAAAAAATTGAAAAGGAAATTTTTTCACCTGTTTACACACAACAAAAATTCAAACAAACATGAAATGAAAAATATTTTTTTAACGTTCTTCTATTTCAATACATGAATATAGAACATGTGTTCATGTTTCTATCTACCTATAGAAACAATTCGTTATGAATATTGAAAAAATACAGTTTTATTTTGACTGACACAGAAAAAAATTAATTCAAAGTTATTTTTAATTTGTGAAAAAAATATGTAGAAAGAAAAGGGAATTCACAAATAATACACACAGAAACAGAGCCCTCATACCTTGCAATTCAACAGAATTGAGTCCCATAAGATGATAATAGGTACAACATTAATTCATATAGTCAACACACTTCAACAGGCATGTTAATGTTGTCACAACGTTATTACAATGTTGTTTTAAAATTTTCTAACATTTATACAACGTTGTATTTTGCAAAACCTTTGGCATTGGAATTAATATTGAAGCCAACGTTGTATGAACATCTGATAACGTTTTTTAAACCTTATAACAACTTTCCGTACACATTTTACTCTAACCAACTTCCTTACAACGTTATATCAACGGTTTTAAGACACCGTTGTTTCAACCAACCAGTGCCTAACGTTTCTGAAACGTCTGCTTATAACTATTCCACAACAAACCTGTACTCAACGTTTCATTGACGTCCTTTATGTAATCATACATCAACAAACGTTAAAGTTGAAACAGTATTGTTTTAAACATGTTCATACAACGTTATATTGAAGTTTTTTAGAGTAAAATGTTGTTATAACGTTTAAACAACGTTATCATATGTTCAAACAACATTGGCTTTAATAACAGTTCCATTGGCAAAGGTTTTGTAAAATGCAACGTTTTAATGAAGTTTATATTGGGTTTGCTGCCTAAAAAACCTCAGTTCAACTCTCAAGCAATGGTTGAAACGACGTTGATTGTCCACTGGGAAACTCTTACCATATTTTATTTCATTTTCTAAATAAAAACATTGTATGTAAAATATAATTTACATTTGTTATATGTATTAAAGTATATAACGATTATATAAAACTAAAGTATAGTTGGTATCTAATATATTTATTAAAACATCATATTTGTATGAAACTAGAGTATAATTAGTGTCTATTAAGTGCATGTATTAACATATATAATTCTTTTATGAAACTATGTCTTTAGGAAAATTGAAAGGTTAACTATTCTATAGAAGAGTTTCTGAATTCCAGAAATCGGTGAACAAAAACAAAATCCTTCAAAAAATATGTTTAAATATAACTATCATGTCAACATTGGCAATAAATATAATAGTAATGGAAACATTTATTAAAAGTAATAGTAAAGATCATGAACAAATACTAATAATAACAACAATAACTAGTGACTACCAGGGTTATATGAAGCAGTATCGTATGGCAACTTTTCCTTTTATTTTGTTACCATTTTTTTTATTTATTGACCACTCCAAGTGTAAACTTATTGGTCTGTGGTGAAAATCTAAACTAGATTTATTCAGTTCACTTCCAAGAGTGAATCTCTAAAAACTCTCTTCAATGTTAACATACCCCGAGTGATTTTGATCCCTGCATTTGCAATTTAGAATGTTCATACTCGACATTGGATATATGCTCCATGGAACATTTTAGACAAGCTTTAGAATCAAAACTTTCTTGTTTGTGTTTAGTGTGTTCTTTCACCCGTTTTTTTATAATGGATCGTTTATTAGATCTGGTATACCTGAAGCTTAAATTTTTTCACATTTTAAATGCCAGTGCTTTCGTGTAGAAGTATCAAGAATTATTTCCTTTGAACAATGGGTCTTCAACATTCTTTGCACAATTATAATAACTAAATATCATTATACTTTCATAGTCTTATAATCGCTATGATCCTTTTACGAAAGCTCTGACTAAAATACTTTGATAAATGGTCGATAATTCCATCAGTCAAAATTTAT
Source organism: Archaeomysis grebnitzkii (assembly GCA_031471125.1). NCBI lineage: Eukaryota > Metazoa > Arthropoda > Malacostraca > Mysida > Mysidae > Archaeomysis > Archaeomysis grebnitzkii. The sequence goes on from JARUHE010351113.1 coordinate 9,706, forward strand.
CTTCATCAAAACAATGACCTCGTGCGATGTTTGCCAGTTTTAGTGACCGCTTTTTGAACATGTTCGTTGAATTTTTCTTAGTGTGCTTCAAAGAGCCTTGTTGATGAGATCAATCCGCTCTTATAACATAATTTGAAAGTCATAATAAGGTGATTTCGTATATATATAAACTATAGCTTAGTCTAACAAGTGATATATAAGCTATAGCTTAGTCTAACAAGTGATATATAAACTATAGCTTAGTCTAACAAGTGATATACAAGCTATAGCTTAGTCTAACAAGTGATATATAAACTATAGCTTAGTCTAACAAGTGATATATAAACTATAGCTTAGTCTAACAAGTGATATATAAACTATAGCTTAGTCTA
>JARUHE010351124.1:0-10076 GCA_031471125.1 Archaeomysis grebnitzkii
TTTCATAAAAATTGGGATGAAATGTATTTGTGCCGACGGTAAAGATGGAGTCTATGCATGTGTGCTTGAACCATTTTTTAAAAATGGGAATTGCACAGTGGATAAGTTTCCATTGATCACGTAGGTTGAAGAGGAAGCTCTGGTCACCAGTTGAATATATTTATTCACTTTTCTCCCGCAAAACTATAAAATATATGTATACGTATATGCAGTATGTGTGTATATTAATTTATGACATCTATTTCTATCAAATTGCACTGATAGACACGTATTATCAAATGAGATCGAACACATTAAACAAATTCTTATCAAGATGGCTTTCCAAACAACATTGTTGATTACGAAATACAGAAGTTCAACAGCCGTCGTAATATAAACGTTGATACAAAGAATAAAATAAAAGTCTATTACGAAAACCAGATGCATAAAAATTACAAAAATTAGAAAAGATTATCTATATATATACAAGAGCATGTTCTGAAAATGATCAAATACAACTCACAATATAAGATACAAACAAAACGACATCTTAATTAATTATGCGAAATTCTCCTTACAAAGAGGGTTAGTTGAAACATACCAATGTAACATACCAATTAAAACGTAACCCTGAAGGCTGTACACTTCAAAACAACGCCTACATAGGAATAATAACTACATCCTTGTCAAGGAGAATAACCATGCATATACAAAATGGTGGTATTAAAGACCATTACATAATTAACAAGCAGATCATACAAAAATGTATAACTGATAACATTGCAATATTATCAAAATGCAATGACTTCAAGACTCTCATAATAACGGGAGTGGTTTATATAAAAGATGTAAGGCCTAATCTTAATGTACAAAACATTAATATCGTCGGAATCTTGAAACTAGTTCCTTCTGTGATAATGCAATGTTTCACAATTAATCATTGTATGTAGTATAATTACATCTTTATTACTTATTGTAAATATTTCTAGTTTTCCAATAAATAACTTATGACTATGACTGATGTAGTTGAAACGTTAAGCATGAATAATTTCGCGAGTTTAATTTTTTAATCTAAACTCCGAAGAAAAAAATTCCTTCATACGGCAGAATAAAACAAAAAACAAAATTGTTGCATGTAATTATGCTATATTTTTTTGCAAAACGGGCATAAAATAAAACTTATATATATATATATAAATTCTCTTTCTTTTTCTTCAACTTGTTCCCTTTTTTATTTAGTCGCGGCTTATGTTTGGTGGAGATAAAAGGTTTTTCCTATCCGGCAACACTACATTTATACAGTCCTGTGACCGTTACTCAGTAGGGCTGGCTTGGCCCCTTATGTGGCTGAAGCTTGTTAATAACTAGATGCTATCACTTAATTTAGATAGCAAAGGTCATCTTGTTACTGACAAGATATAATTGACGCAAGCAACTATATGGTGAATTGTTTTTTTGTAATATTTCGTTTTCTTATAGTTTTGTCTTTCATCGATGTTAGGAAGATCATATTGCTGCTGATGAGATGTAATCCCCTAAATGAAACTAAATGAAACACTTTTAAAGCCAGGTGGTTCCGGGATCGAGCTTGGGATCTATAATTTACTATTTTATTTCACATGAGAACTAACCAAGACAATGAATTTTAGGTTCAGAGAGAAATTATTTTTAAATCCGTGTACTTTATAAATAAAAATAAAATCAACACTGGATTGTTTTCTCAATGAACTCCTGCATTGATGGTATCTTTAGGAGCACAGACAAGGCACTTTGTGCCCCCTCCCCAAATGTCTTGGTCAATTCCCAAAGTTGTCCTGTAAACAAAAAGAAATTTTCAAACTTTAAAATTAATTAAATATTCACGAAATTAATTCTGATGTCCACAACTTAGTTCAGACAATGGATTTAATTTTTTTTTTATTTAACAACCAAACAATTTATTTAGCAAATTTATTAATGAACCAAGCCCGGCAAAATTAATTCTTATTCCATCGAAGGTTCATCCAGGGGCAACTCTGAGCTTTATATTTCTTAGCGGACAGTGTGGTTTTTATCCCGGAACTTGAAAGTTACTGATAAATACCATAGTAAAAGCAACCCACCTCAAGATATCTGGAACTGGGGCTTCGTTGCTGCTACCGATGTTATGGCGCGTGAAAACTATTCCTCCTGACACTGGCCGAGCGATTTGAACTATACGCTCAATTCTATATCTTCATTTATACGAGATATCGTAAAAATTATTGATTCGACTTTGACTTGAAAATATATGTTCCATGTCCTTCCTTGTTGGTGTCGCCACGGCAGAAGGTCGTCGCCGAAGAAGGTCGTCGCCGAAGAAGATCGTCATTTGAAGAAGATCGTCATCTGAAGAAGATCATCATTTGAAGAAGATCATCATCTGAAGAAGATTGTCATTGTAGAAGGTCGTCACTAAACTGGTTCGATTTGTTCTCCGTGATCAGACTGACTTGTTGGAATTTTTCTTCTCTTCAGTCCCCATTGCTCGCGTTGCCATGTAAGATATTAAATTGTATTAGTTCAAATAATTTACAGTTTTCATTAGACATGATGGCAAGAGGTAGATATTGAATTACAATGGCACTTGAAAAGGGGTGTATTCAATTAAATAAGTATTTAATTTTTTTTTAACAATTAGATAAAAATAAAAATTAATTTTCCAGAGGGAAAAAGGGATTTTTTCCAGCTCAAAAAAACACCAAAAAATTACTTATAAATAATTATTTAAACATACAAGTGTATGCTTTCAGACACTGAGGGGGGACAGGTTTAAGTTTATACAAAATTAAAGGATTATAAAAATATATGTTTTCATTAATTATACCTATTTATCCATTAAGGAAAATACTGTAGATCAATAAAGTAAACAGGTGCTAAAGCTTGAAAAATTAAATAATTTCAAACATTAAATGCACTTGCCAAAATCATCTCTATTAACAAAAACAACATACTAAATTTAAACAATAAATAAATCACATCAATAATACCTTAAGTTTAATCCTTGAACTAAAAAAAATCGTGGATAAGTTATGACAATTAGATTAAACTATCGTTAAATAGTTGTTGGTTTTACAAGTCGCATTGGAATGCAGTGCCCCGTTTTATCTTGGGCTTGGACAATATTTCTTTGCTTTCAGACGAGGGTTCATTAGTGAAGAGAGTAGATGATAATATGCACACTAAAGTAGTTGCATGACGCTTAATAGTTTCTCTATAGGGGCTTTGATTAATTTTAATAGTCCTTCCAGTGAATGTCTTACAAAGATTACAGGATTTTAGTTATTTTTTAACTACTGAAAATATTTGAAAAATCCAAAATTGTTTCTTTATGCTCCTTGATTGTAGTGTAAAGTCCTCCATGATTTAACGAGAGATGCATATCCCTTACAATAAGAGGAATTAAAGGACTTTCTTTAGAAATTAGTATAGGAAAAGAATAATGTTTAAAACTGGAAGTTTCTTTAACTTTATCCAACTTATTTTTCACTCTTATTAACTTCGAATTAGTAAGGTACAAGTTAAGCTGACCAATCAAGGGAAGTAAAGATTTAAGGGTTTTAGTGATACCATTCAAGTAATCTACCACCTCAGGAGAATAATTTTTTTGGTCACTTGCTATAACAGCGGTAAACGCTTCATCATAATAAATATGGTCTAGAGCTTTTACAGTTAAATTAAGGAGCTTCATTATAATCTTATTCTTTAATTTATTAACAAGAACTAAAACACATTTTTGAACATTTACTAACCGCTTAAAACTAGAATGTCTAGTTGGGTCAATTAAGGGCTCAATAATCTCTGGTACATTTACATTATCATCAGGGTCTAAAACACTGTATAAAACATTTGAGCTAGGAGTTTCAAATTCTTCAACTTTATGAGGACTTAAAAAAGCAACAAAACAAGCAGACTCTGAATTAGAAGGATTAATGGGTAGTTCATCGGAATTCACTAAGGCCTTCCGAATATCGCCTTTGAGTAAAACACCAGTTTTAGTGTCCGATATTAGGGAAGTACCATCGCTGTATGGAACATCATTAGTAGGGAGACAATATTCAGATACAAAACCCAATATTAGACTAATTTGATCTATGACCGTAGAATTTTTACCTAAACCTTTATCAGCTAGTTTATAGCATTTTATTAAGAATGTAGAAACTAAGTCTTTTATTTCAGGTAATCTTAAACTTATAGTTATATCTGGTAACGTGAATGCTTCAATATCAAATAATCCTTTTTCCAACTAATATGGGTAGTTTAACAATTTTAGATTTATAACATTTAGGAAAATTTATACCATTAAGATTAAGGGAAATGTTATCATCTAAGATGGGTAAATTTAAACAAGACACTAATTCTTCACAAATAAAATTTGACTGGGAACCAGAATCTTTCAATGCCCTAAATTGTTAATTTTCAATTTTAAAAGTGAAGGTAGGCAAAAGTAGATTACTGCCGTCTAAATTACTAGCCATATTCATCGAGAAATAATTTAAAGAACTAACTATTTCTTTTTGAGAGTTTTGCACAGATTTACTATCACTGTTAGAAGATTTAGTAGTTACGCTACCAGTTTGCGAGTTAACATTAACCGTTTGGCTAACTTTATAATTCTTGGGGTTGGCTTTAGAGCATAGACAAGATGTATGCCAACCAAAACAGTTAACGCACTTTGATTGAAATCGAACTCTACATTTATCAATATTATGATTTAAATGTCCACATTTAAGGCAACCGTTCAATTTCTTGACTTTTAGACAAGAACCACCTGCTCTACCTTGGCGATGACGGCGACCTCCTTTTACATCTCATCATGGTTTTCATTATTATTTTTATTGCTATAAATATTACTGAAATTATCATACTGTTCACTTATACTTTGAGCATGCCAAATAATTAAATCTGCCCAGCTCAAGACCATTAACAAATCAATGAAGACCCAAGTTCCCAGCACGTTGTCCCATGCTAAAGCCATGAGGGTTGTGGGGCTATCCCCATGTTCAAACAATGACTTTAGCAAAACTCGTGCTGACTGGGCGGTTAGTTTAATTTATTATGGCTTCATTTCAATACAAGTTTTAATAATGGCAATTTTACTAAGATAAAATGAAATTTTCTTGTTAGCCAGCATTAACATTTTTGATGTGGGGTGGTTATACCAAATTTCTATGGAATAATGTATGTTCTGTTAAATATTTAGTTATAATGGTTTCATTGAAACAAAATAAATTTGTTTTATCATTCAATGCTCTATGCTGTAACCAGCATGGAGCTTAAATTTGATATTTGATCTAGGAATGGCAACTATAAATATCAACTTTAAACTATAAATATATATATATATATATTTATGTGTGGGAGAAAAGTAACTGCATCATAGGAATAAATGATAAATGCGTCCAACATACAAAGGTCTGGAATTAAAAAACTAATTTTGAGCATTTATTTTATTTTTATAAAAAATACCATGCCTCTGAATTAAATGACAATGCATATTAGTTTATCACCACTGTTCTATAATATGCAGTATAAATACATACAATACTTGAACTCTATGTGCTTGTGACACTAAAAAAGAATTAATTTTGTATAGTTTTTAATGAGAACAAATTCAAAATTAATCTGTACATGTTTTATCAATTACAGTTTTAAGCATATGAAAAAAATATCTGCCATATATTTATATAATATACGAAGACTGTGGCAGGTGAATAATAATCCCTTTTGAATCAGATATACAATCATGTATGTTTATTAGTACCAATAAACACATACTCATAATTACAAATGTTTTGTACGGAAACCTTTCTAAAAGAGATCACTCTAAAATATGTTGCTATCGGACAAAAATAAAGATATAAATAAATTGAGAAATCACACTCTGATGAACAATAGTTTACGACTTTTAGGGCATTAATGTGAAGGAAATTTTCAACTACTGCCCTCAGCTATAGTTGAAAATGTTATTTACATTAATGCCAGCAAAATCATAAAACATTTTAATATTTGTATGATAAGAAGAGTCGAAAAGAAACTAACATTTTCAATTAACATCGTTAGTGATGGATAGTCATCATAACATTATATCATGAGACTTATAAGATGAATAAGTATTAAAAACATCGTTAAAAGATACACCTGAACAAAAGATACTAAACGTTAAAAAGTTAAATGAAAGATTTAATAAAATATTTTAATAATTCCAAATACTGTATAAGCCTGATTTTTTTAACAAGGAGATTAAAAATGACTTTTAAAATTAAATAGAAAAAATTATATTTTTTTTGGCATTATGAGTTTGGAATATATCATTTGTAAAAAAAAGAATTATTGATTTAATTAGTGTAGCATTTTAAAAACATAAATTTATTTATTGCAGTCTATATTTTTAAGCTATTTCGTAATTAATAAATTATTTTCCTGGTACCTGAAATTAGAAAACAATTGTTTTTATATTAGAATTTGTTGATAAGATTGTCTCATGAAAGTTTATGCTATACACTTGCGATCCGTTAGAGTCCCAAGTAAAGTAAGATTCAAGGTTGCGTTAATTACTTTAGATTTAGTAAATGTAGACTGCATTTAAAATAAGGAACCAATCAAGTTATGCAAGAAATAGCAAACTACTGACAGCGTTAGGTACAATTGGCGTATGGCTGTTTTAATAAATATGTTAAAATACAATTCTTTGATAGGACAAGTTAGGTAACCCACATTCAAACAACATAGAGCATACCTCACTTGTACTATTGTTGATCCATTATATAGATTCAAATCATAAGTAGGATTCGTCATTTATGTTTATTTTGTAAGCAGTCTAAACAAATAATTATTTGTCAGTTATATTATACTATAACTGACAAGTTTCATATTTATTCGCTTTATTTCAATTAATTATATTTCCAATGTGGAATTTCTTGTATGTATATCTGTATGTATGTGATTTATATGTAAGCAGGACTAAGAAGATGATTGATGTAATTGCGCTGGTCGTAATTGTTTTCTGCCTGACCATAATTGTCTTCCTCGTCGGTATCCTTATTTGATTCGTTGTTGTTTTCTTCTTCGAAAGTCGAAAAGTTGATCTTATTGAAGGAGTCCCACGGATCCTGGTCTCCAAACACCTCATCGGGCAGCACAAAGTTGCTTTCATTTGCTGAATCATCCTCGGTGGATGATGAAAAAGAATTCTCAGACGATGTGAACTGGTCGCCAGGTGACGTAAATATATTTCCTGGTAAGACAAATTTATCTTCATTTGATGCAGGTGAATGGTCAGTTGGCTTAAGTTGGTCATTAGATGATGTAAATTGGCCATCAGATGATGTAAATTGGTCATCAGATGATGTAAATTGGTCATCATATGTTGTAAATTGGCCATCAGAGGATGTAAATTGGTCATCAGATGATGTAAAAGGATTATTAAATGGTGTATGTGGATTACCAGATGATATAAATTGGTTATCATAAAATGAAAGTTGGTCATCAGATGATGCAAGTTGGTCATAATATGAAGCAAACTGGTCATGAGATGATGTAAGTTTGTCATTAGATGATGAAAATTGGTCATTAGATGATGTAAATTGGTTATTATGAGATGCAAATGAGTCTTTAGGTGGAGTAAACTGATGACCAATTGTTGAATATTGACGTTTGAAGAGCTGGTTTTGTAGGTTATTGTTGGTATGAGGCCTTGAAGAAAATAGATTTTGGATAAGCTTTAGGTCTGGTATACCAAAAATTCTTATTCTGAAATCTAAGACACCCAAGGTTGTGTCTGCAGGAGTAGGTGCATTGACTGGGATTAAGTGAGAGTCCTTAACTGCAATTGCGACGTTAGGACCAAAGTTGAAAGGTGGAACTGCATTGCGTTTTTTCCTAGAAACAAATTCAGGTGCAATTTCACTAGCCTCTTTTTCAGTATCCATTTCCATGCTACTTGTTGGAATCTTCGATGAAAGATCTGGTTTTGAACCAAATGGATAATATAATTGATTTATAAATGATTGATATTGTAACTTATTAATGTATTGACGATAGTTTAGTTCATTCATATATGATTGATATTTAAGTTGATCAATGTAGGATGAAAATGAACGTGGATTGTGGTATTGTGGGTATCTTGAAGGAACACTTTCGTAGTTGTTTGTATGGGAAAAATAGTTATTTGGATGTCTTACAGAATATGAATAACCGAATGGATATCCTACTTGAGGAAGATAATAATTGTTATTTCGTAGCAAAGGAGTAAATGAGTTAGGATAAGGGCTCCTAATATATGGAGAATATCTTTCACGGCTTATCCAAGGTGGTAGGAACCCAAAAGTTCTTGAAGCTTGAGAGAAGGAATTAAAACCCGGGTGAGGGAAAGGAAGAAACTCTTGGGGCGTCTTTTCATTTCCTTCCATCGACTCTTCAGGGCTTAAAACTACCAAGGGATGCCTCACGATTTGGTACTGTTCTGCAGGACCAACATTTTGAGACCACACTCCCGCAACCACGGCAAATAAAAGCTGAAAATATTCAGAATATTAGTTAAATCACACTCTCAATAACATTCATGTTGTGAAACAATCACTTCATGATGGCTTTTAACCAACTATATTAATTGTTATCCAACGGGAAAATTTTAATATTTTAACAAAACAAATTATTTATATATCTTTGGTTTGTTTGTTAAACTTAATTTTGAAATCCAATAAGCATTTAGCAATTTATTATTTTATGAACTCATTTTTAATGAAGAGGAAAAATTGTTTCAGTGTATAAAAAATCATAAAAAACTAAATGTGGGTTATGCTACAAATCGCATATGCAGTTAAAATACATATATTTTAGATTTATTCAATATGCTATCTAAAAATTAATTAGTTTTTCAAATTTATAAAAAACCTTATGTAACCTATTATTGAAAATCATATGCATTCTTGCAAAAAAACAATTAGTAAAGGCTATTCAGAATTAACAGCTTTCCATTTCATTGTAAATAAACATGATTTTAAACTCAAAAATAAAAACATTTTAAGCTAAATGTTGATTTTGGTTAACCCTGTAAAAACATACTTTTCTGTGAAAAGTTTATATAGGAAATGTTGTTGGGATTATATAGTTTTTCATTTTGTTCTAAATAAACTTTCTTGTAAATTAAAAATAAAAATAAAATAATTTTTCAAGCCCAAAGTATTTAATGTTTGAATTACTATAATGGAAAAAAACCTAACCACATTTTTTTTTAAATAAGCATATAAGAATATAAAAATAGACTTAGAGAACCCATTTTAACTTCAAGTTATTATTTTTTTGATTTTTCAGACTTTGCTTATGTACTTTCTCAATTTCAACTATGAAAGTATACTTCAAACCCACTGATGGTTATTATTTAAGTTTACATTAAAATGACAGACAAAATGCAAGTAAACTTTTCAACTGGAAACAGTTTTTAAAAAAGTTAAATATATTATTACCAATAAGAGTTCCATTTTCGTGTGAATGAGGAAGGCCCAATGATTCAAATCAAAGTTAGATTCTTCTTAAATAGATAAACTTATGACGTCATCAATGACAAAATTACACCAATTAAAAAATATTTAATGTTTATATCGGACTGGCGTGTTAAGCAGCGTTTCTGAGCTCAATAATTAAATTAGATATCATCTACATAAAAATAACTCCAAATTCATTTTTTCCATAAGCTGATGATTACTTTCCATTGAAAAAAGACATAAAAAATTATAGTAATTTGAAAAATAAATAAAAATAAAAATGATTTCAATATACGTTTGAGCGAAAAAACACAGTTGATGGTAATTATTGTTCGTATTTATATCAATTAAAATATAATAATCTAGGAATTGATTATGTTTGAATTATACACACTTATGGTAATAAGCAAATACAGTCGGACACAAAACTTGTCTCAAAAGTTCCATGAAGGGAAATTAAGCCTATGGGTAATTAAAAAAATCATAGAAACTGTTGTTTTGTTGTAATAATCCTTGATGTTGTTGTTGTTGTTGTTGTTGTTGTTGTTGTTGTTGTTGTTGTTGTCGTTGTCGTTGTCGTTGTCGTTGTTGTTG
>JARUHE010351135.1:0-10075 GCA_031471125.1 Archaeomysis grebnitzkii
TGATTTACATTTCAACAACAGGATACATAAATTTAGACTTTGAATAAACCTATGATGTTATGGTTTACATTTTAACTAAAAAAATATATGAATCCAACCTTTCAATAGACCTATGATATTATGATTTACATTTCAACAACAGGATACATAAATTTAGACTTTGAATAAACCTATGATGTTATGGTTTACATTTTAACTTAAAAAATATATGACTCAAAACTTTGAATAGGCTTATGGTATTACTTACATTTTAAAAACAGTATATATAAGTTTAAACTTTGAATAGGCCTATGAAATTATGATTTAAATTTCAACTAAAAATATATGAATCCAACATTTCAATAAGCCTATGTTATTATGATTTACATTTTAACAACAGGATACATAAATTTAGACTTCGCGTAGACCTATGATGTTATGATTTACATTTTAACAACAGGATACATAAATTTAGACTTTGAATATGCCTATGAAATTATGATTTACATTTCAACCTCAAGATATATGCGAATCCAAACATTGAATAGGTCTATGATATCATAATTTTCATTTCAACAACAGTTTATATGAATTTAGACGTTGAATAGGCTTTTGATATTATGATTTACATTTTAACATCAATAAAGTTGTATTTATTGTTGAAATTAAAGTTGTATTCAAATATATTGTTTTGCTCATTAGGCCTACATAAAATTTTCATGAATTAAAATTTATATTTAGAAGTAATTGTATCTTAGTTGAGGAGATGGACAAACGCTTGTTGATAGGCTATGCATTTCCAAACAACATTGCCTAAGTTAAAATTTAAAATTTAAAATAATAATTTTTTTTGTTAAACAGAACATAGAAACAAATTCGTATTTTTGTTTAACATTTTCGAATGTACATTCTGCAAAGGTGCCAATTTTTTTAAAATAATTGAATAGTCTTTGTTTTCAAGTTCCTTCACCAGAACCAATTAAATGCTTACTTGGTCATCAAAAGATTTTTTATCTGAAATATTGATGATGAAAGATAATAAAAAAAACCTTGGATGAAATGTTTATATTTTGCTAAAATGTCAAATTATATTTATAATTATCGGCAAAAAAATATAAATGTCCTTTTAATAATGTAATAAATAAATGTTTGTGTTTTGCCTCTAAAAAATATTGATAATCAAAGGTTATTTGAAACAACATTTGTTGGTTATTATTTTTAATTATGATGCGTCATTAATTATTTTTTGAACGTGTTGATGATTCAATGTAATTGCAATGGTAGTTGTGTGGTTTGAAGAGCAAACTCTGAATAGCTGATGACTTTACTGATTTACCGCAAATTTACTTTAATATGACAAGTTCACATTTTTAAACACCGCCGTAATACTTGTAAAAAAATTGATTTAGGCGAAATGTATGATTTTTTATGTTCGAAACTATTATTTTTTTGTTCCAGTATGTTTTTATAAAAACGCTTTATAATTTATAACGAAGGCGAGGAATTGTTGTTAGTGTATTGTTCAAGTAACAAAATAGGGCCTAATCGAAACATAGAGAATAGAGACCTTTAGGAAATGTTAGTCGAAGATTCAATTATTTAATTTTTTAAATAAAAAATATTTTATTTTTTGTTGAAAATGGAATAGAATGAAAATGATGCTATACATGAACCAAGTGCTTAAAATTATCCAAATGTTTATAAGTTGATGTTATGTTTAACTTGAAGCCAGTTTATAACTACAGTGCGCCAATAACTTATTTTAAGCTAACATAAGTTTCTATCTAAGTTTTAAAAGTATTTTATTTGCGTTATTTCAACATATAATTGACATTTATTTTAACCATCTTTGCATAACCAACTTAAATTTCAAAAGTATATTAAACACATACGCAATTTATAATTTGAAACGCATAACAAAGTGAATCGGAAGATTATTGCGTTTAGTGATGCATTTTGAATTGAATCATTGGGCCTGATAAACAAAAACTTCAGCATTATTAGTGGAACGTTTTTGTCGAGCGTGCGTAGCGAAGCTCTACAACCCCCTTATAAAGTAAATAAATAACATTAAAAATATAATGTACGTAAAATTATATTTCACAATTTTTAAAAACGTTTTACTGTTAAAAAAGAGCGGTAAATTTAGGCTATACGTTTTTACGACTATCACAGTTATATGGAATGTTAGATGTAGAGCAACTTTATTTAGTTCACTTATTATTATGGATTTTTCTTTGTAAGCATCTGCTGGCATATTTGTCAAGTCACTAAAATATTAACTATTCAGTTTAAAAAAGTAATTTAGTGTCTGAAGTGGTGTCCATATTTTTTTTTTACAAACAATGGAGGTGGAGCATGTCAAACACAGGCATAGCAACTTCAGATGTTAATGAAAGCGTGGAATACATTTCAAAGCGATTTACAAATCACATGGGTGGGTAATATATTTTTTGACAAAGTGTTATTAATTCTTGGCATGTGCGTCACTTATATTAAATGTAAATATCATGTCCTCAATACATAATTAAATGGTTGGAAGGCTTATATCTAAAACTGTTTGCCTGATTTAGTATTATTTGTATGTAAAATTTTGTATTTCGAACAACAATATTGTTGTGCGGCTGACTGCTTGGTTGTTGGGAAGAGAGATTAGATATGGACTGGTTAAGTGCGTACGTCTTTATTAATAAACATTTATGATTATTATAACATTATTAAGATTATTATAAGACTAATAAGATTATTATAACATTATTAAGATTATTATAAGACTAATAAGATTATTATAACATTATTAAGATTATTACATGGAGATGAACACTACATTATTCATACAAGACTGTCATATGTGGGATACGTTGTGGTACACAATCACCACAGAACTTGTGAGTGAAGTCAGTTTGATGGTTCTCCCATTTTTCCTGTGTGCATTTACTCACCCCCCCCTCACACACACCAACTGAATACCCCATTCACCCCCCACCCCCCACCACCACTCTCCTTTACACCAACTTAAACAATGCAAGTGGTTGTACTAACACCAGTGAATCGCCTGTGAAAAATAGAATAGAAAGCCACAACATAACTTAGGCCTATAGGTTAGATGGGTCACCAAAGTAGTCCTTAGTTTCTATTGTTTTCCAATTTGTATTCATGAATTTTTGGGTTGGTAGAATTGTTCTTGAAATGATGGAGTAAAAAACATGTTTTTTTTATGGTTTATTAATACAAAAAAGAACATAATTGTAAAATAACTTATAAGTCAGCTCAAATTGTAATGTTTTTCTATGAAATTTTTTCGTCAACATTTTAAATTATTTTCCTATCTGTGTTATCTCGTTCTTTGTATCAAAGAACCAACCGATTCACTTATGAAAATATAAAGATTTGATTTATTAAAAATTATTTGTTACTTTAGGTAAAATTGAGATTTTCATTTTTGATTTTTCTTTCAGCCCACACTCGCAGCGAGCATAATTTCCAAGTCTTTGAGCAGCATTTTGAAGAACTCGAGCAATGCCGATTTTGTGGGCAGTTGTTTACATTCATTGCAGGTATTTTTTCTTCTTTTCTACATAATAAATTTGCTTGTAATCATAGATCAAAAATGCCGCTTTGATCTATGGTATAACCATAGATCAAAGACATATAATGCACCAGTCAATGCTATACGTTTGGACCCAAATAAGCAGTCTTTCAAGATATGTCCCGTTGAAGCCAATGTAAATCGTCTGTTTTGTAAGCCTACGAATCAATAACAAAAATGTTTAATAATGAAATAGATTCAATATTCTCAATCAGACGATCAAACGTGATTATATATAAGTTTTATACAAAAAATAACTTTTAAAATATAAGTTTTAAATAATTTAATAAAATAAAATTATAAATAAGTTTGATACAAAAAATAATTTAGAATATTAAATAATTTAGTAGAGAAAAGTAATATAAATTGCAAAGATAAATATACTATATTGTGGTATCTAGCACCTTTTGCTGGCAACTCGAGTTCTAAATTTCTTGAGTGGTGCATCTATACGTAGTTGATCTATGTTGTAACTATGAATAAGGAATTCAAAAACCCGATTCCACCTGAAACAAAAAAATAGCAATACTACAGTTCAGGTTATGTCATAAATTGAAGATGATTTTTCTGCTTTACAATGATTGACTTTGTTCTAATTGCTACAGAGGTGTAAATTCTTGCACCTCAATTTTTAATCGGAACTACGACGATTTCTGGTACTCTGTGGACCAGGTGACCAGATGTACCAACATGATACAATTTGGATTGAATCACAAGACGGTTGATTCAATCAACAAAAAGTGGATCTCTTTTGCATTCTCGGATTTCTTGGGGATTATGATGTCTTCATATGCGAGTGTTGTGCCGATTATCACTCCCAGAAATGTGGACAAGAGCTCGTCACTGAACCATATGTGCTCCAGGGTAGAAAAGATGATCTGTTTATGTTCCAACGGAGTTTCGACGATTGAAAGCCGTTGAATAACATCCGAGGTTACATCACTAATGTGGCTGATCATCTTCGACAAGGTGGTGATTTTTTGCATAAATTAGTCAATAATTAGTGAATAAGTTAAAACACTCATGTGAATTGTTAGATGTTGAAACTTCATCAAGAGGTTGTTTTCTGAGAACTTTCGCCTTAGATATTTTCGCTCAAATGGCCAAAGAACAATGCAATTCACATGAGTGTTTTAACTTATTCACTAATTATCATCAATTTATATAATTGTAATCTTGTTTTAATCATTTTTGAAAAAAAAATATAATGGATACTTCCACATTTTTGTTGATAAAAATCAAATGTTAAGTTAAAGAGACCGTGTCAATTGACCCTAATTATGCTGAAAATCAGCACCCTGTTCCTCGAAATGTTTTTCTTTGACTGAAATTGAAAGCTTCCAAGATAGCTATTTACCTGGAGGTTTATCCATCATCTAGTGTTCATAAGAATTCATTACTTCCCGTCTGGTACATAATGTTGCAGCATGTTGTTCAAATATTTGGCAATAAACTAAAAACCATGAATGAGAGTATTGAATTTCGTGCAATAGTTGTGCAATGCTCAAAAACTGTAATTATTGAAATGTGTGTATGTATCTATGTATGCATATAGGCAGTGTGTCATAATTGGTGATTTTTTTCTCGTATTTTAGAAAAATCCTTGGCTAAATACAGAATAGCTGTCCGTGTAGGTATAATATATTACATTATATATACGGGGACAGCTATTCTGCGTTTTTACCAATAAAGATTTTCTAAAATAAGAGAAAAAAAAACAATTATGACACACTGCATATATGTATGTATATTTGTATGCATATATGTATGTATGTATGTTTGTATGCATATATGTATGTATGTTTGTATACGTGTATGTGTAGCATGCCAGTGTTTGTTAATGTTTTTATTTTACAGGTGGACAGAGTGGCTGAGTCAGAAAAAAAGTTGAACTATTTAGTCATGAACATCTTTGAAAATCATCAGGGTGTGAAAAGAAGAACTCGCGCTGGCGATGGGACACAAATCCACCCCAGAGCCTCTGTGGATGGCAACCATCAGAACATGACTCACAATCGCAACAATCAACACATGCCGGATGAACATTCAATTGATTTGTCATCGTATGTTGCTCGCAATGAAGAGCCAAATTATGATCGTAGGGATGCTTCTATGCAAATGAACTTTCCTCGGTCGGGAGCTTGCAATTTACCAGAATTTGATAAGAAAAGAAATTGTATGATCGTTGATAATAATTTGCAATTCGAGAACCAGTTGAGGAACAATTATGTTGAACATAATTCACCCGACCACGATGATAATAATACAATGGATTTAACTTCCTTCGTTCCTCATACGAGTTTTTATCGTAATGAACAAATTGAAGCTTCATCTGCTCACCAGGTTAAAGAAAGGAAAGGCTTAATTAGTCCAAGGCCGCATAATCGTAGAGTTATGGTTGTTGAAGAAAGAATTAATTTTGGTGCTTCAACATCGTCTTGCCAAAATCAGAGATTTATACAACAGAATTGTGCCATTCCTCCAGAAGTTTTAAATGGAAAGAAACGCCGCACAGAACAAAACGTTCATAAAACTGATCAAGATGATTGCTTTCTCGATGAAGAATGCAACGCATCTTTAAAGGGAAGCACAAGTAGTCCACGACTGTACAATCGTAGAGTTATGATAGCTGAAGATAAAAATAACTCGGTTGCTCATCATCAGAGATTTGACGTCACTTCTCCAAATAAAAGGAAATGCCACACATCAGGACCAAATGATTGTTTCATTGATGAAGGTTACAAACCACCTCTGAAGGAAAACTCAAATATTCCAAGACTGTACAATCGCAGAGTTATGGTTGCTAAAGATAGAAATAACTTGCACGCTTCAACTTCCCAAGCTTATAACCAGAGACTTGCACAACAAAATGATGTCACAGAGCATCTGGAAGACCCAAATAGAAGTATAGGCTACACATCTCAGTTGAATGTTGCTAATGTTGATGAAAATGGTCAAAGAGATTATTCTTTTGATGACAAACAGGAACGTGAAAATAATAATGTAGAATATGAGAGTGAAGATGTAACAATGAATACTCCAATGAAGAAACTATTATTTACCAATGAAAATAGCCCGCTGTCAGTTTTGTCTCTGGAATTTGTTGAAGAAATGGTTCCCATAATTGAACTGTCATCAAACGAAAGTGAAAACAAAAGTTCAAGTATCAGTACGTCTGATAGTAAAGTTTTAGAAGAAAATGACAATGCATCTGATAGTGAAGTTTTGGAGGACGTTGAGAATTCAGATAATGCCAATGTATCTGATAGTGAAGTTTTAGAGGAAGTTGAGAATTCAGATAATGCCAATGTATCTGGTAGTGAAGTTTTAGAGGAAGTTCAGAATTCAAATAATGCCAATGCATCTGGTAGTGAAGTTTTAGAGGAAGTTGAGAATTCAGATAATGCCAATGCATCTGGTAATGAAGTTTTAGAGGAAGTTCAGAATTTACATAATGTCAATGCATATCTGCATGAACATAGAAGTTGTGATACAGATAGTCAGAATAGTTATAATGTAGCTAGAAAGCAATTTTTCGGAAGGGAGAGAACATCAATTAACGATGTACCGAGATCACTTACTGAACAATCACAAGAAAAGATCAACAGAATCCGATTTGAGATAGAAAGAAGCGCCGAACTTGCGATGAAAGCATTAGAATCAAAGATAATTTTTCCATTGGTTGATCAACAATACTTGCAAGATTACAACTTAGAATGTCGTAATGTTCACCATAATGAAGGTGATCCATCTCTTCATACCACAGAGATGGATTATCAACAAATGACGACCGGAAATCTGTCTCCATATTTAATGCCTGATGAAATATGCAGTCAAGATTATTCCGAAGCATTAACAACAGATATTTGCACCGGTGACATTGAAAGATCAATCTTAATGAACTCAAACGACTCTGTCATCTTGAATACCAACCCGCAAGAAGAAGAAGAAGAAGTAAATTCCTCAAATGAGTCTATAGTCTCGACCTGCAATACAGAAGAAGAAGAAGAAGATGTCATCTCCTTGAGCTCATACCAGACAAGTGAAAATAGTGATTCTGAATCCATCCAGCAGTTATCACAACCATTCATTGACGAGAAAGTTCTAGATGGAAGTGACACTAGAGACGCAATGCCTAAATCACAGGAGTGCAATGGCATAAGTATTGTATCTGGACATGATAATGGAGATCCAAAGCCTAATTCATCTTTTAATGAAACAGACATTGTGGCTGGCGATAATAGTGCCCTGAGAGAAGAAGTTCCAGATGAATCCACACCGTCTGGAAGGAACAATGACGCCTCAATGCCTAAATCAGATTTCAATAATGGCAATGGAGAAGCAAACGATGCACAGATTTTTATTTTTTGCGATACTGACTCCGACAAAGACACAATGAGTGTTTGTTCACAATCTTTGCTGGCAGATACCCAGTATGGTTCATGATCAGTTTTGTGAAACATTTTATAGAGGCAAAATAAATAGGAACTTCAATTTAATTATTTTTTTGACATTAACTCCATATATACATGGAACGTAATCTCAGTAATGAATAAATACTGAGTCAGTAAAATAATATAATTCATGTTTGTGGTTAGATTTATTAATTAATATAACATATTCATGATAATTTTTATAATGTATACACGTTCGTTAGTTATTTATTTATCCAATATGTCAATCTCACGATACTGGTATAAACAATGTTAAAAATATAATTCCTGGTGAAAATATTAATTTATAGTTTTCTTCGAAATTATAATTTTATATATACATATATTTTGTGTGTGTGTGTGTAAATCCACACACATTTCTTCCTTAATGTTGGAGTTTGTAATGCTGCTCTAATGTTAACTTTTTATACTCTTTTATTTTCCTTTTAAAAAAAAGTATAAGTGTTAATAAATTGAATAGATCATCATTGAGTGTTCATTGGATGTATCTTTCTGTGGCTATCATCGCATCGTCTGAAGTATCGAAAATTTCTTTATTTAAAAAATTGTTGACAGCTTTAATTAACAAAAGTTGTTTTATGAGTAATCAATACCACAAGTAAGCCAAGTGAGATTTAAAAAAAAATTATTGAACAATTTTTTTTAAAGTATACTGACGGTTGCTGGTCATCAATAAGTGTAAGAAAGGTGTTCACTAACATTCACCAATTGATAAAATAATCCCTATCCTATCAAAGCCTCCATCTAAAATATGTGTGAACTACGGAGACTACAAAGTAAGCCCCATTTAGAACTCGTGTAGGTGGACTCTAAATTCAGGTTGTTGGAAATTTGGAGTGTTTTTGAAAGTAATGATCACCTACAACCGCTAATGTAATCTAATGGTAAATGCAAGACCCGGATGTGGTATCGTAATAATAAAACTGAAGAATTGAAAATTAATTAGGGAGAGTAAGGTGGTATGCCATTTCACTTGTTCCGTCCAGCATTGTAAGGCTGGCTGTACTGGTATGGCCATAAATTGGTTGTAGGTTGACAGGATATTTAAGATCAGGAAGTATATATAAACACAACCAGGTGAACCATAATATGAAACTCAGAGACATTACCACACTCATCAACAAAGCGGAAGACAGGTTCAGATTGTACATTACAGGAGACATTATAATTATGAAGTATTTTCCTTTGGCGAACAAACAAAATAATTTTAACCAAGTTTGATAATATTACTTAATCGAAATTGTACCAAATTCTTTTCATTTTCCAACCAACACGATCATTTATCTGTATAAATGTTGTTAATTGTAAATAATAGTACATTTATTTACATAAATGTGTGTAATTATCTAAATAATTATTTGTATAATATATATATATATACTGTATATATGAAAATGTAGGATACAACAAATCAAAAATCAACATTCTTGAGGGTCTGCCTCACTTTCAAATAAATTGACACAATATTTGTAATCAGTTAAACATTTTTCTGATTAGACACAATTTTATTACCGAGTGGTAATAAATCAAATAAAACTACTACCAAAGGCATTTCTGGAACATACGGTTTTACAACCCAAGAACGCAATAAACCAGCTCTAGAGCTCTTATATCCTGTGTCATATGCCCACTGTATCAAAAATAAGATATGATTTAAAAAAAATGTAAGCTATGCTAAAAAAAACTGGGGAAGAGAATGTTGACCGAGATCAAATGAAGATCCTTATAAATGGAGAACAAAACAATCCAAAGTTAAGATCCGTTTTTATGGATACCAAAAATGATCAATAAATGATGCTGAAAATATATATTTGTATATTATATGGTAGGATCATTTTGTTTTATATATATATATATATATATATATTGTATATTATATGGTAGGATCATTTCATTTCAACCAAACAATTTAAAACCAAAGCAAAATGTGACTTTGAATATTGGGGATCATGTGACCGACAACATTAATATTCACATTTTTTTTTTTTTTTTATTATAGAATATTATACAGCACATTAGCTACAATGGCAAAGAGCGCTGTCGCCAACAGCAT
>JARUHE010351146.1:0-10075 GCA_031471125.1 Archaeomysis grebnitzkii
TTTCAGATTTTGTCATTATTCATAGTAAAACGATCGTTGGACGTTTAGTGCATTTTTCGCAGTGTGCCTAAAAATTTTAGTGAAAAGCGCCTAAAAATTTTTGATTTTGCCGGATTTACAGCCTGTTATAAAACCCTTTTCTGAAAATATATTTCTTATATAGGTTACACATTAAATATAATATAGAGTTAGGTAGAAGTTAATTCTAGAAAAAAAGTTGCAAAACTTTTTATAACAAAAACAAAGAATTTATCAGCCGAAGTGTAGGTGGAGCATAGCCCATTATGGATATTGCAATGGTCTTTCAAGAAAATATATTCAATTACTGAGAAAATGTTCATGATATTATTGAAATGTGTAGATTTTAACTTGTTAATGGGAGAACGGGAACATACCATTTAAAGTGCTTCAGTTTTTGAAGGGTTTCAATTTTGTTCATTATATATCATCACCAGACAAGGACATATAATAATGGGTTCTGTATTATTAAATCAAGCCACCAATGAAAAATTCACAATAAACAATGGATTAAGTGAAAAAAATTTAAACTTGACCACAAAGGTGAAATACTTAAGCTGGTGCAAGTTTTTCACATATTGAATACAATGCAGTTTTAAATGGAACCACTTTTAAAACCAGGTGAAAATAAAGAGGGAAGAGTATGTTTGTATCAAAAACAAACAATTTTCGGAATTCAATGAGTTATTGTGGAGAGGGGTCACGTCACTTTAGTACAAAAGATACAGCTTTAGGAAATTCAAGTTATGTATAGATACAAGATGGGGAAGAGCTCCCTATACAGCCTATGGACTAAATGGCTAATTTTATCTTTTGTACAATTCAACACTTTTAAGGCTGTGCATGAAATATCCTCAGACATCCACAGAACTTTTTCTTTAATATTATTTTCAATGATGAAGCTAGAGCCCCGATATGTTTTGTGCACCAAGTGGTTTTTGATTTGCATTAAATATTTTATCCAAATGGACATCCGCTTTATGTATTTTTCTTTCACATCAACGTCAATCTAGTTCGGTCCATGTTTTGCATCCTTTCTGGACTCCGCTACAGATATCAAGCAATCAAACAGAAAACTTGTATATTGGGTTTATACAATACACAGAAATATCCAACACTAAAAGAATAATAAAAAACGGTAAAATAAAAATATATTAATGCTACAAAAATAATTTAGAATCAATAATAAATATATTAATTATTTACAAATCAGGAACTTTTTTGTAATCAACTCTCTATGGCCCACTGATGTTCCTCATAAAAGTTAGAAATTAGAGTTCATTCCTCATCTAGCTTAACTTTTCATTCAAAAGTTTGGTGAAATTATTTAGGAGACAATATAATCATTTTATGGAGATATGATTTCAAAAATGACCAAAAAGCTCAAATTAATGAAGAAAATAGCATGTATTTGAATCAGCAGGTTAAAAAGTAGTGATGAAAACTAACAATAATTGTAAGCTCATCCACATTTCATTAAAAAAATATTATGCTATTGCCACGAGGCCAATAGCACTGCGGATATAAATGATATATGCATTATCATTCAAAAGTGAAAATCGACTGGTGCTTTTGAAAAACATCTATCACTAAAATAAATCTCCACATGAAATTGTATAAATTTTGAAACTAACAGAAATACAGCAATGCTAAATATCAAGAGTAAACTTGATATGTACAAGTTTTGTTTTACAAGAGAATAAAAAAGGCTAAATGCTTCTCAGAGTCTTGAAGGGTTAAACATGTTAGGTTACAAAGAAAAAATATTTTACTAATATCAATACAAAATTAAATTAGTAGATTTATGAGCTGGAATGAATAAGGATCGACAACATCACAATTGAGGTAAGCTCTGTTATTTGAATGTAGGTTACCACAGTTGGGCTTTTGTGGATCTATACAAGGTACAAATTCTTTTGCTAACATAATCAACTCATTTTTCAATTAAAGATCAAAACAAAACCATACCATTTGTAATTTCTTACTTTGTGTAGAAACAAATTTAATCATATCTCAAAATTTAAATTTAGTGAATTATTCAAGAGTATTTGGCATTCAGATATAATTTAACACAGACCACTCTACCAAATAAGAAAGTTAACCATGTTGACCAAAAAATGAAGAATAAAGAAAGAGAAACAAGAAAAGATAATCCTAACATTAACATTGAATGCAAAAACTATTTTGAAGTCCGTTATTAACAATTTCTAAAGTGAAAAGGAATACCAGCCGATGAATGTTGAACAAAAGTTAATTTTTTCGTTAATTTGATGTCTTTGTATTTATTGTGCACAAATTTAGCACTTCAGCCATAGATTATCAGCTCATAGAGAAAATAAATATAAAAAACTTATTCAGTAAGAGCTTACAGTGAAAAACATTCATTAAATTAGGATTCATCCATAAAACAGATAACAGTAAATTTTAAATTTACCGCAAAATCAAAAATAAAAATTTTATAAAAATTGTTAGATTAAATATAAAATCCTTCTAAAACAAAGGCCTTATAATATCCAAAAGATATATTTCCAGCATGAAAATAATGAAGCAATATCATCTAAACGATATTCCAAACATGTGAGTCAGTTCTGGTGTGTGAGTTGAAGCAACAGCCAGGAGAAGAGGGAGATCATTAAGATCCAATGACAGTGTGTGGGTTAACTCATTCAGATTGAACAAAGCAATTCCATTATTTTCTGTCGTTGTTGTTGCACGGTTGAAAGTATTGTTTGCACTCTTCAACAAATAATCAGAAAGAATGTGAGACTTGACGTATAATTCTCGTAATTTGTCTTCAAAGCACCTGAGAATAAAGTGAGGCGGAGTCCCAACTTTGGACAAATGAACGATGGACTCGGTCATAGACGCCACCAGTGGAGAAATTCCAACCTGCACTCCGGCGGACCGACCGCCGGTTTGTCCAACAACGTACGAGTGTGACGACACAATCTCCACCTCCCAAGAATTCACATCTGCCACAATGGCAATCGCCTCTGTGGTGTCCGGTTCCAGTGCCGGGAAGTGTGCCTCAGTGAACAGGTCGTGTCGCAGTTTGTCGTCCCATTGCGTGATTTGTGTTGTGGCATGAAGCACAAACACGGAGGAATAATGATCGAGAACGCCGCCCATCAAAGACTCTGCCAACCTAGTCTTCTTATGCTTTGGGGAACTGATTTCACAGTGAGGCATGAAAGATTCTTGCGATTGATTGTCGCAATTATTTTCACCTTTAAGCTCTGTATTGGCGACTACTGTTCCTGTGGATGAGATCGAAGTTCTTCCTTCATTTGAAGCTTTTCTGTTCTCATTCGATTTTTTCTCATAATTTGGAGGGCTACTATCTTGAAAAAAATTATTTGTTGGATCACTAAAATTTCTTTTATGTTTATTTATAGGATTGTTGAGAAAATATTTTAGATTTTCTTTTGTGTCCACACAGTTTTTCAAATGATCAATAGAAGGATAAACAGTTCTCTTCTCAAAACGTGTTGGATATTTATTTGGTTCTTTACAAACATTCTTTTGTTCAATTAATTTTCGCATATCAATAGGCTGTAGTAAGCACTTGATTTCATTGTTTTTATTTGATGATTCATTTTTATTTTTATGGAGAGCCTTTGGACTATAACTTTGAGCACGTCTATTGAAAAGATATTTGGGCGTCAAAGATTTCATGTTTTCAACATTTGAGTTTTGATTACCACTGACAAACATTCTTTTATTTTGTTCATCTTCACTAAGATTATGATAATTCTTACAGTCTTTAGAACTTAACATATCATCACAGTCATTTTTTAATTGGTTATTGGAATGCACATTATTGAAATTACTCAAACTAATTTTGTCATCTTTACCATCCAAAAACAAAACATTGGAACCATCTTCAATTTCAACCTTGATTTCCTTGGCAGAGCCCTTCACAACTGTTTCATTCAAATTATACACTTCATTCAATTCTTTTGGTACGGTTATGCTTTTCTTCAATTTACTGGCCAGGTGTTCATGATATTCCAGACAAACATCACTAATACTTTTCCTAACTTGTTGTGCACCATTTATATTTCGGTCTACTTCAGGTCTCAAACCTGTCACATATGTTGGAACTCTACAAATCTTCTTAACTTTCTCTGCTATAACGTTTGATTCTAGAGAAATTTCACCAAATGTTTCTTCATGGTCATCCAGCTCTAGCAAATTAGGATAAAGTTTAGAATTTACAGACTCAGAAAATTCATTTTGGTTATAGTTTAATAAATTGGACGTGGTTTTTGAACAGGTGAGACCACGTGGCTTACAATCAAGAACACCAGAACTACTTTCAGGAATATTCTGTGTATCACAATGTTTCACAGATTTGTCTTTCTTCAAAGAGATGCAACTTGTTTTGTTACTTTGGGAGCCAATCACAATTTCTACGTCATCATTTAGCATCCATTTAGATGTGGTTTCAAAATCATTCCTCCCAACTTTACAATTTGTTGGATTCCATTTCTTGTCTTGACCAAGAGTTTTTATATTTTTACGATTATTGCCACTTGTGTCAGAAGAAATGTTTTCTACAAGAGTGGATATTGATGCTATTGAAGATCTGTGCGAGGCCAATGAATTAGAAATGTTTGACGTTGTCTTATTCAAAGAATTATTTAAACTATTGGATGAATTCATTTCATTTGTTTTAGAAAAAGAATGCAATTCATTTTTTGATCCAACATCAGTTTCCAAAATCTATAAAACAAAAAAATTACATTATTAAACGAATAAAATGGTATAAATTTAAAAAAAAAATAACAAGCCATTTACATATTGTATAACTTTTATCGGAAGTTCAGTTTCATACTCCAAACTAAAAAAGTATTTAATAAAATATAAACAACTGTACACAATTTCATGTACATTACAAGTTTAACTTTTGTTCCATTTTTAATCTATTAGATTATGCTGAATAGACATTTTTTG
The DNA here is from genome assembly GCA_031471125.1 of Archaeomysis grebnitzkii. NCBI lineage: Eukaryota > Metazoa > Arthropoda > Malacostraca > Mysida > Mysidae > Archaeomysis > Archaeomysis grebnitzkii. The sequence continues at coordinate 4,975 of JARUHE010351146.1, forward strand.
TTTTGTTTTATATGGAGCACAGTAACAATAAATCGACACGTTTTATACAATAATATCTTCATCATCACCAGTTAATCAGATGATGATGCAATACAAGGTCATAACAAATAAAAAAAATTACCTGAGAACATCTAATAATGTAAGATAAGACAACTAAGAGATCATTTAGCAGAACCGAATCGGAACCAACGAGCACAGTGCGAGCAGTTCTCAATGGATATCCAACAGCACCAGTCAATTCACAAAGTTGACCCCACAGAGCACAATAAGGCCTGTTTGCATTCAATTCTTCTGTCTGTTCAAGCATTATTATACAATTAGGAATTTATTCTTAAACAAAAATTATTTTAGAACCTAATTCTTACAAAGTGTTATCTTCATTAGTTTGAAATATATAAAATTATCTAGAACTGGTAGACTTTTATAAGGATTGGCACCTCACCTGTGAAATCTCTTTTTGTAGAGAATGCAAATATCGTTTTGATTTCAAGTCTTTCGCCTGTCCTGGTGCAACTGTCGTTACCCAACCAAGATGATACGTAAGTACTGCTGTCAAGAGTTTGCTGACAAAGCTGAAAAATGGAAACCATTTATAGTTATTAAAGTAAAATCAAAAATATATTTTTGAATCTTGAATTAACTAATGACTGCATTAAGATTTTTATAACCTGAAAATTAATCGTTAAAATATTTTTTAGATAAAGACTTGACACACAAACCAAAATTTCTTTTTCAATAGAACCAGAAAGAAGTTTTCATTCTTAAGCTTATTAAGTATTACTGATATCATGTTCACAATAACATCTTTTTATCATTTTAATGGAGACAACAGGGTAGTTGGTTGTATGGGTTGAGATCTGTTTGAGACCAACCATTAAAACAATAAAAATCTACATAGGATATTGCTTGCTTGATTAGTTTATTTTCATTCAATAGGTTGTACCAACGCTGACTGTTCTACAGGCCTTCACCAGCACTTGACAGAAAATAGTTTATAAAAAACAATTCTGTCGAAAACACAAATGTAGCATATGGACTATCTATGGCTATAAAAGTTTGTATTTTATACTGGTTGCCTTTTGTTATGTTATGGACATTCGGGTGTTACAAGGCTTTGGTCCATTGGGACCAAATAATAAATATATATATATATGACAACATAATAGTAAAATTTATTATATGTCAACTTCATTGGACTTGTTCGATAATAACTACTCTTTGCCCCTTCGGATGAGGCACAATTGGACAGGAAAAGTTTCCAATTTCTGTATACAAATGTATACATTTGTATACATTTGTATACAAATGTATACAAATGTATAACCTCCAGCAAAGATACTCACAAGTTGGTAGTTTTAGTGTCATGGCACGACAAGACTTTGGTCAACGAACTGATCAATGTGGCACACAAATTATCTCGCTTTGATGATTTTTCTTCATTCTGCAATAAACTAAGCCAGACCGGATTTTGTATTCTTGGTCCATAAGCTAAATCCAAGACATCCTAGAAAAAAAATTATTTTTAAAATATTTAATCTAATAAAGTAGTATTGGTCCGATGAAATACAAGTAAAAAGAATTTGTATGATAATTAAAGTAAATATTTCAACATAAAGGATGATAAACAAAATAAATTCTCCAATTTTCTTTCTCAGATCACAAGTTTTTATAATTTTTGGTTGAAAAACATGTTCATACCTGTTGAAACTGAGCTACTGCCTGGTACGATGTAGAAATAAATGTATGACTGTGGAGATAAGCAGAATCCAATGACAATTTCAGTTTGTTAATGGTCATTTCCAGAACGGTTTGTGAAGTGAAGAACCATTCTTGCAGTATTCTGTTATGAAAGATGTATAAACATTATTAAAGTTCAACTTTCATTTATACTGTGTGTGTGAGCAAGGTGAGCCAAGTTTCTTTAAAAAAACTTCAAGTTCATTTAATAAACTAGTAATCCACGAGCTGAATACTTCAAATGTCTCGTGACCATTCAATCAGTAAATTGAAAAAACATTTTTTATCTCCACAAACAGTAATGTCAATAAAAATGAAGTTGCAAATTGAGAAAACATCATTTAATAAAAAATCGCCTTAGATACTATTTATGTATACTTCATTGATGCATTCATCAAACCAAAATAAGAAAAAATAATTTGGTTAAAATAATTTTAAGTTACTTTAATTAAAAAATGTAGATACAAAGTAATAAAATCGAAAAAAATTTCTATTAATATATTAAACCTAACAATAATCAAGCCTATATGATATGACATTTTAACAATATAGATAATATATAAGCATTCAAATCATTGTCTAACACCCACAATGACATCGGAATTGCTACGCCTATGTACAGCTTCGCTATGCATGCTTGGAAAAAATGTTAGAATAATATGAAGAACTTAACTTTCACTAAATAAAATATTTCAACAAACTTGTTTTTAATTTTAAAACAATTTTTACTTAGAATGAAATGAGGAACTATTAATTATGAACAGCCTTCATTTCACTAAGACGAAATTTTACAAAAATATATTTTTTAAATAGCTTTGTAATAGCTTTTCGAGTTGTTTTTTAAAATTTTAAAATCAAATTATTTATTTTCATTTTAAAGAATATTTACTTAGAACGAAAGGACCACAGTCACCAAGGTCTCGTGCAAAGTAATAAAAACTGCTTATTTAAATATGAAAAATTAGCTAACTTCTAATGTACACTTCATAACTGTTCATTTGAGATATAAATGATAACTGTAGGTCAACAAACAAAAAACTCGAATGCTTTAATTGAATATTTTGGATACAACTATGTCGACAATGGAGATGAAGAGGACGGAATGGCAATATCTTAGTAGCACTTTGCCACGCTCAAGAATGAAATGAAGAACTATACATTTAACAACTTTTATTAAATACCTAAATTTTTTACATAAATCCATTTTTTTTTGTTATTTTTTGCTGTTGTTTACTAAACACGCGAGATTGATTCGCTTCTTCTAGTTAATTTAGAATTTTTGATTTTATTACAACGTCATCGATGAGAAATAATTGTGATTGATTGATTGATTAAATAGAGGTTGGGCTAAGCCGGCGCTGCACCGTTAGGTATTCAGCACCCAATTGTGGCAAAGAATAACTTACTGTTCCATGTTTGTGAGATTTTCATTGAAGTTTATAGTGATTGCAAGACCAAGTTTAGAGCTGGGATGTGAATGACTGGAGCTTTCGTCATCTGCCATTCCTTCTGCAACCTTGTTCACCAACTCATCCAATGATGTGCTAAGATTTCGGATGTATCTTTTTTGCAAACTATTCAAACTTCCTGAATTCCTCAAACTGTTTCCTGATCCTGAAAATATTTGTTAAAATAAAGCAAATGTTTTTTGGTGATCTCTAACAAAAGGATAGGCTTGATATTTTCCAATAACCGATGTGATTTTAAAATAATGTTGTATCAACACAACCGATTTTTTTAAAATATGGAAGAATGATGTGTGAAAATTATTATTAAATTAATTTCAATGAAAATCATGTTAATGTTTTGAAAAAAAATTGGTAATTTGCCAGTCAAAATATTAAGAGCAATAACTCGAGCTTTAGAGCTAGAAGTTTAACATTCTGGAAATTAAAACCAATGTCTCGCATGTAATAAAAACAGTTTATTTTTTGACATAGATGTTTACTTGAATGTTTTACTTAATTATAAAAAAGGGGCCATCTCCATACAACCTTTTCATAAAAACCCTTATATCTCAATAATTATAAGTTTTTTCTTCAAAAAATATTGGTTGGTAATTTGTAATATACACTTCATAACTGTTCATTTGAGATATAAATGATTACTGTAGCTCAAGTCACAAACAAAAAGAACCTTGAATATTTTGATAGAAATGTGTGGAAGATGGAATAGTAACACTTTATAAGAGCTTTGCCTCTAGTATGGTCAGCAATTAGAGTTTTTATTTGACAAAAAATCATAATCCTGACTTAATTTAAACCTTAAAAATGTAAAGAGGAAAGTGCGCTCACCACTACGAGATGATGGCGTACTGTTAGGCGTGTTGGAGCACAAAGAAGGTGACAAGAATGAGCCACAGGTGGAGAAAAGTGAAGGTGGACCACCAAAACCTGAATCATCTTCACTGTTGTAGGTGTTGAACCCGGGAGGCATGTCTATAGACCAAGATGGATAGACATTGTTTAGGTCTTGGCTTTCAAATTTTGTTGAAGGCACTTCACTGATGGATCCCAAAGAACTGCTGAATGATTGTTCTATCCCTTGATCACTAAAAAATTATTTATGATTATTTTCTACATGTTGGTGTGTTCCACTGTAACTCGAGGAAAAAAGAACCCAGAGTTTTTACATGAATATAGGGGTAAACTAATTTATTTTAGCTTGTATGTTTATGGCAAAAAATATTGAGACAAACTATTTAACAGAGAAAAATTTTACTACTAGGACCCAATTGACTTTCTTATTAACCTTAACACTTGTTGTCACAAATGGACAACATTAATGTTAATTTGAGGCTTTTTATTCATTAGGACAATAATTACTCGAGTGTAAAGGATTAAATACTTTATAAACTAAACTCCAATGAAATTATATTATTATTACATTCCCAAGTTTTGTGTGATGCAAAAAGTTCACTTTTGAACTTGAAGTAAGCTAGTTATTAGAAAATAACTTTCAAAACAAAGCCTTTAGTCTCACATAAACTGACTGATGCTAGAAAACATTAACTTAATAGAAATGTCAATCTTTACAATATTAATTAGAATCAATAATTTTATGTAACTAACTTTTTTAATGTGATACTTTTGTAAAATTGGATGTCTAAAAAGTTATTTTATAGTTAAAAACTTAGAAAAGTTGATCTTTAATTTAAAAACACATTCAACTTTTTAATACAGGAAACACTTTAAATTGTGTTAAATGCTATGCCAACAATGAAGTGAAAGTAATACCTGTCATTTCTTTTAATTTAAAAATAAAAATAAAAACATAAAACAAGTAAGATAAAATTTGTAAACAAATTAAGACTTGATTGAGTAAAAGTTATGAATACAACAAAATTAATATTAATATATATATA
>JARUHE010351157.1:0-10075 GCA_031471125.1 Archaeomysis grebnitzkii
GCTCTATGTTGTTTGAATGTGGGTTACCTCACTTGTGCTCTATGTTGTTTGAATGTGGGTTACCTCACTTGTGCTCTATGTTGTTTGAATGTGGGTTACCTCACTTGTGCTCTTGTTGATCCAAATACAAATTAGATTCTTCAACTTCAATATGGTTCGTCAAGAAATACTTTAATTCAGTTTTGTTAATTTATTCCTCAGCTTTACAAAAGATTTATTTATTTTCAAAACATCTTAACATTAAGTTACAAGAAATTGAGCCGGTTGGATACAGAAAATATATATTACAATTCATAAAACTAACTGTAAAGTATACTGAACATTAATAACTAAACATAGAGAAACTACAAAAATTAACGCATTTTTTATTTACCAAATTCTGGAAATAATGTTGGTCGCTTCCATACAAAAATATTGAAAAATAATTATATAACCGTACTGTTGTAATTACTAGCACTGTTATTATGTATGGGTGTATAGTGCAAAATATACATAACTATCAGTAATTACAACTATTATTATGGATAAAAAAGCAATTACAATCATTGCCACAATCTAAACTACGAAAGTCATTTGTGAAGTAATTGCCAGACCAATTACGTTTTGCATAATAAAATAATAACATTAAAGAACACTTTTTAATTTATTCAACTTACTCATAATTGAAGAGAAATGGTAAATGGAATAAAACTTTAAAGTTTTTTTTCTCCTTAATGAACAACATAATTGATCTGCCATAATATTTCCCTTATAAGACCACTAAGAAATGCGAAGAAAACCGAAAGTAATTATAAAAATATTTCCAGTGAATTTTATATATTTCAACCTTCGTTATAGTAATTGTTGTGTCAGTAGCTCAGCTGAAATCAGTGTTAGCCACGCCCTTTTTAACGTCTACATTATTTAGGTCAAGAAACCTAGCCACACAACACATCTCAACATCTCATTAGAAAATGGTCGAAATAATAAAGTCGTTATTTTCAACCCCTTATTATTTTTTAGTGTTTCAAGTTTCTAAATAAATGTTCATTTTTATTTCAACAATGCAGTAATAATAATAAAATATATTCAAGGTATATACACATTACAATATACTGGCATTGAATATTAGTAATTTTAATGTAATACTGGCATTATATATTCGTAATTTCACTATAATACCCCATATAATACAGGTTTATTTTATTCTACAATAATGAAAAATTCCAAATATTTTTTTAAAAATCGCTCTGGATGTAAGTATTGGACATATATTCTTAATAGTATCAAAGTACAAAATGTAATATGAAGTTTATTTTTTAACTTAATTCTCTATTTTATAGTTAACCAGTGTAAGTTAGAGATAATTGGGGTTATGTGATGAAACTGGTATAAGCACATGCCACCTAAGGTCTGAAAAACATCCAAAATTGAATGCCTAATGTTATTTGTTAATTGTAATGTTAATACAAAAAAAAACCACTTGAATTAAAACTTAAATTAAAGTATATTTATAGAACTACACGTGTGTGTAAATGCGTTGCTTCAACACGTTAAAGATACATACTTCAATGTACTGTTTATAGTGTTTCAATCATAGCAAATACTTTTAGTATGAATTCGCCATTTTAATTCGGCATTATCTTTTGTTCTTATAAATTTTAACCTAGTTTAATTGAAATATTGTTATGCATACAGAATATTCATATGTGCATAACAAAAAATTAGGCCTGCATCAAGGTTTGTTTGTATCTGGAGTGTACGGAAATAAAATACCTTTACCTTAATACAAATAACATAGCATTTTTAAAAAAAAGTAAAAAAAAAAATAATGTGACATTTAACCAAAACATTAAACTTATAAATTTGAATAGATTACGACACCAACTGAAAATAATGTTCACCTTCAACATGAAAACAAAATCAAGATATAGACAATATTTTTAGAATAGTCTTATCAGCTTTTTTCAAAAGAGTACTTGGTTGATGGAGGCAAAGTTGGATGAAAACATTTTCATTCAAGATTTGGTTGACTCAAAAACTAAATAAAATTCAATGGAATTGGTTTATTGCCGAACTGTTCGAATTTCGTGCTATAGGCGAGATGCATTTTATTTGAGGGTTTCAATTTGTGTTCGAAGTTTCCTCAGTTGCTTCTCTTTTCCAGGCCTTTGTTTCAGTTTTTACATCAACTTGACTTCTTTTTTGTGTTTCTTAGCCAGTTTTGATGTAAATCGAGTGAGTTTCTTCTGTGACTTCTTTTCCACTTTCTTCAACTTTTTAAGGAGTGATTTTAAGTATGATTTATTCGCTAAAGAAAATGGCATAGCATGATAATATCTTGCAGATGGTGTTTAAATGTTATATATCTGATATTTTTGATCAGCGTTGAGAAGTTAAGATTATTGTTTACTATTTTAGCTTTCTTTCATAGATTGTTATAAAGGTATCTCATTATCATTTGAATTTGGTAAGATGTTAACGTGAATTACTTATTCAGTATTTTAGTTCTTTAACTTGTTATGCATTGTCTATATAAAGAAAATAGTGATTATCTAACAAATGCATGGTGTAATAGACCTATATTTTCGTAATAGGCATGCATACATATTATATTTAATATTTTTACGAATTAATTATTATTTTTCTTCCTAATACTTCCTTCAGTTTATGGAGGCCTATATATTCGTAGGCACATTCTTGCCTCATTAAAGTTTTAAGCAAAATAGTTAGTCTATGGTGCTAAAACTCAGGTTTTACAAAAACCTATGTCATTATGTAGGTTTTTGCTTGCTAACTTGCTTTAATATATGATATAAAAAATAGTACTGATGAAAAACAATAAACTTGTTGATGAATAACATTTTCCTTATTTTCCTGCCAAAAAATCAACCCTCGTATATCCACAAGAATTAAACATTGTTTGACCTACAGAATACTAGATTCAAACATGCACAATGTTGAGGTAGTAAAAAAATTTAAAAGCTCAAAGTTGATGCATCCAGCAATGCATTATGTTTCACAGATGCCGATAACCACGTTTGGTATAACAAACATTTGCTTTAGTTCATAGTAAAATGTTTGTCTTTTTCATAACAAAATGTTTGTCTTTTTCATAACAAAATGTTTGTCTTTTTCATAACAAAATGTTTGTCTTTTTCATAACAAAATAATGACTACTCTGAAAATTCAAAAATTTAATTTTAAGTTAAAATACAGAAATGTAGCAATTCACATTTTAAACTATAATCGATATAATATTGCGTTGCGCATCTCCCAAGTAAGCGAGTTATTACATCCAGAACAAATATTAAAAACTTATTTTCATAATCAGAGGTACACTCTCGGTCATAATGTTCCAAGAAACAACCTCAAAGTAGCTTCATTGGTGCATGGCAGTGGAGATGGAAGATATTTAATTATTTTCGTAGCCAAGTTTTGGACGAGAGAATTGATTAGATTCCTCTTTCGTAAATACACTTTTTGAGAGTGTGTGATTATTGAAACCTGTGGATTGAATTGGGCAAAACTGATATTGGAAAGCACGAATAAATTACAATCGTCATACAAGTTATGAGAAGATTCATAACCTTGACATCCAGGTCTGGAGCAAATGGTCTGTTGTTCAGAGAAATAACGAGAAAAACAAACAATTTATGTCCACTGAAACAAGAAAAATAATTTTTGATAAAACTGGAAAATCTTAATTGAAAAAGAAGTTCCAGTCATAAATCACAAGCATGATGGAGAAAAATCTTCCCCTGTCAAAAACATAACTACAAAATATCAACAATTCTTCCGAAATAACTCAAAGGGATTTAATTTATTCTATAAAAGTTGTAAAGTTTTTCATCTATGTACAGTAAATAATTTTTCTATATCAGATATATATATATATATATATATATTTCTGTGCATGTGTAGTTGTTTGCGTGTGCATGTGCATGTGTGTGTGTGTAAATGTGTCTATAAATGTTTAAATAATTTACTCATTATATAAAAAAAGTATAATAATCGTAAGCCAAATTATGAAGATTTAAAAACAAATAAAAACTAAAGAAACGTTTCCTCAATTTTTTTAAAATCTATCTGATGGATTTTGACGTCACAGCTTTTTTACATTCATACGGAGTTTTTATTTTATTTTAATTAGACATATATTACTCGAAAGAAAAAAGGGAAATGTAGAACCCCATGGAAACACACTTTAATTTTAATGAACCTAACATTAACCACATATATAGCTTTACATTATGAAACTTAATAGAAAATTACCACATTTGTAAAAACCATCGTCGTAAAATACAATAAGTTGTAATGTATGGACTAAAGGTGGTCGAATGCGGTTGGTGAGATGTGAGTTCATAATTGGATTGATTATTTACAATCATTGTGTTGTGATCTATGGCAAGCAGCATCAAGGATGATTTATGGAAGCCTCCAACCGTAATGAACCGGATGTTTCCTAAATAAAAAATATAAATAATAAAAGTCTTTTACTTCTGATAAAATTTCAGGTATTACATAAAAAAGGTTCAAACATACAAACCAACACATAAGAAACTTATTTTTGAAAATGATAACTGTTATTCTATAAAAGTTGATCAAAAACAAAGGCGTAAATAATAACTTCATATTTTTTTATGATTGTTGAAATTTATTTGAAAAGATAATATAAATTCTTATAAATAAGTATTATAATGGCGGAGGCAACATCATAAATTATAACCATTTTCAGATGTTTGAAATACTTATTTGATGTTATTAACAAAATGTGAGAACAGTTATTCAAACATAATGTTTTCAGGCAAAAAACACGTGTTTCAAACTACCATAGTGATATAAACATCAGAAAGGTCAACATTTCAAGGCATGCTTAAAAACGTAAGTAACCACAAAAATCATAGGTAAAGAAAAATGAAAAGTAACAAAAAAATCAAAGTGAACCCAAAAAATAAAAGTGAAGCACCAAAGTCCTTTGAATGTCTCACCCATAAAAAAATGTCTCACCCATAAAAACGATTTTGTCGACTCGTCCCATGTCAATGGAAGGACTCATTCGAAGGCACTTTTTTTCAATTTTTTTTGTTTAATAAAACTCGATTTATGATTTAATTCACAGATGAAAATTTTTAATTATGTACAATCTGTCTAAATGTAAGAATTATTTTTTAATTGAAATCTTTAATTATAAATTTAATTGAAATCTGTAATTATAAATTTAATTGAAATCTTTAATTATAAATTTAATTGAAATCTTTAATTATAAAGTTAATTGAAGTCTTTAATTATAAACTTAATTGAAGTCTTTAATTATAAACTTAATTGAAGTCTTTAATTATAAACTTAATTGAAGTCTTTAATTATATACTTAATTGAAATCTTTAATTATAAACTTAATTGAAATGATCAAATTTCAAATGAACAAAATTTGATCAGACGAATAAAAAAATTTCACAACTTTTCTAATTAATTACAAATTTTGATGATCCAGTCAAGCAATTTTGAGTTGTATATTTTTTTACTCCCAAAATCCTTGGAAGGTGGAAGGTGAATCCTCGCATGCCTCAACCTGCAACAAGGTTCACATTAATAGAACTTTGATAAACAGTTATCACAAATGTTCGTTCTGTTTTTTTTAAACACACAAATTAACTTTCAATGAACAAAATGTTTTAAGGATTTTAATGATTATTCACCTTAAATATGTATTCTTTAAAGATTTATTCTTTAAATATTATTCACTTTAAATAAATTTATATTCTTTAATAATGAATGAATTCCTGTAATCTAAATAATTAGATAATTCTTTAAAGAAAATGTTTTTTTATTTAAAATAACTTGTGATCTCATTTTTTTATGATTAATAATTATCTTCAAATTTAAAATTATAATTATAGAAAACAATAAATGAAGTAAGAAATGGATGTAAAAATATGAAAAAATATGTGAAGCAAATAAATGAAACTTTTAGCAAGTTTTCGTTATTTGGTAAACACATTCAAGCAGCAAAGTTTTTCGACCAAAGATCACTTGAAGTAAAACTTTGTTTTGTTTCAATACAACTTTTTTTTTAAATATTCTTGAAAAAGAACTAGGCTAACATATCGGAAAGTTAGACAATGCTAATTAAATGAAAAGATAATTAAAGTTGAAGTAATAGTAAAAGTTAAATTTAAAAAAACTGATTAATGTAAATTTAAACATTAACATTGCTTCGGGTTAAATCAAGAGACAAAAACATAAACCGGATTGCAATTAAATTAATTCATATTCAACATAAAATAAAATTCAATTATATTAATAAAAGATATTTAAACAAATACAAATCAAAGACATAAATTGGGTTGAAGGACGTGTAAAACGCACTTAGGTAGATGAAAGGAGTGTAAAATTAGATTTAGTTCAAAGTTACAGGTCAAGCTGAGATTAAAGGAATGAATAGTGCTGAATTGCCTGCCTTTATCTAACATGGATCGCCATTCACTTTTTGAGCACATAAAGCAAAACAAAAAGAAATAATAATTATATTATTGTGCAATGTAACACACTCAAGAAAAGTGTTTTTATCAAATAAGTTGTGTAAATATTTATTGATAAATTAAATCATGAAAACTATTTATAGGATTCTACTTCTATAATTATTCAATACTTGTCAGTGTTTATACCATTACATTATTATTTGATGGAGAAAAATACATTTAATTTGTATGCTTTAGTCTCCTTTGAATTTTGAACCAAAAAGTTATTTCATTCCATAAAAGGCAATAAAATCGATTAGTCGATAACGAATTAAAAATTTTTACTGTTCTTCAATTATTGAGAAATCAAATGAAATAGAAAAAAAATCCAAACTTATTTTTTGTTCTTTATCAAAAACTAAAAAATATTTAATAGATCAAAATTGACCTTTGATACCTTTAATTTTGATATCACAAAATAACCTGAAATATGGTTTACTGAAATAGTGAAAGGAAAATTTATATAATTACATGACCCACAATTAGATTAGTAATAAGAACACATCTTAAAGACAACTTTCGACTTGTAAATTTGATTTAATGTAAAACAAAACTAAATTTGATCAAAATAACTCTTGAGCAATGCAGGAAGATTATTTATGTGCAATAAAGACATTTACAAATTAAATTTAACGTTGTACTTAATTGAAAAATGTTTACTTTGTTAATTAGTGTTAAGACTTCTCTAGATAATTGGGGGATAGCGTACATTATGTGTGATACACAGAGAACATGTTTGCAGAATGTAATAAAAGTTGTGTACATGTTTAATCAATGCATATAATTTACAAAAACTTATTGCAAATAATAATCATTTAAATAATTTATTTTAATCATTTTAATGGAGAAGTACAAGTTAAATTGTGTGCATTAAAAATACTGAACAATAATATTTAATGCGAATTTATAAATAACTTGGTACCACTTATAAAAACATAAAATCATAAGAAACAAAGCACTAATGAAAACAAGACAAAGTTGAGCTCAATTTATGACAAGTTAAAATATAATTAAAAACAAAAACTTAAAATATTATTAATCATAATACAATTTCCATTTTGCTGTTGGACCAAATTATCCGAAATTAATTAATGGATTGGGATGAAATTTGAGACTTTCTTAATTAAACCTTTGGGAGTTGTTTGAAAAACGATCATTGCACATTTGGAACATTTCGAGATTTCATTTTTGTAAACTTTCTCAACATTGGAAGATTTTTCATTATATTAATCAACGCTTCTAATAAACTTTTTCAAAAATACATTGAGAATTATTTTTTTTATTTAATCTCGGCGGATTTTCTATTCGACTTGATAAATTAAAAAAAAGTTTTGTTCATTAAAATACAATTTAGTTTCTAACAAATATATTTTATATATTGTAAAATTTTAGGTTCCATTTTATTAGAAGTTGGCAACATTTTATTTCTTCATTAAGAATTAATTATTGTTAAATTTTTTATCATTCATCATTGAGTTGGTTTTTAAAGTTTCATCTTTTATTTTAATGTCTGGATATTTTTTATTTAATGAATTGACAATTATTTTATGACATTTTAAACCCGTCTTCTATATAATAGTTTAAATAGAAAATAAATTGTATTTGTTTTAATTTTAAAGACAAATTATCATGTGTACCTTTTGACCCTTCAGACTCCATCATAGAAACTTATAACTACAAAATGAAGTGAATTTAAACAAATAAAAATCATTTTAGAAGCTCACACTGACCAAAGGTCACCCATGATTATACAACAGAAGACGTTGATTGACTCAAACGATAATTAAACTTGCAATTTATAACTTTTTAATTTTCAGATAAAAATTATTCCATATTAAAATAAGTTTGCCACAAACTATTTTTGATCACAAAGTAAAAGTACGCTCAGCCGTCTTATCTAAATTGATCTTTGTTTATCTTTGCAGCAATATTTTATTGTACAAAATGGCCAATTTATTTTACTGTTTCAACAAATAATTTAAACTGACAATATAAGGAAGGAATCGAACAATTTATTGTGAAATGTATCTTAACTTGAAGTCAATATAAAATTGCTACAAGCTTTGAAAATAAAATTGAGAGAACAACCTCAATGTCAATTATATCTTAACTTGAAGTCAATTATAAAATTGCTACAAGCTTTGAAAATAAAATTGAGAGAACAACCTCAATGTCAATTTGAAACAGTTTCAAAAACATCCAAAAAATTACAGCTGTGAACCAAAATATTTTTTTAAAAAAAATGTTATCAAAATGTTGAATTTCCAAAAAGGAAATATTCATCGAAGCTATCAAAACGAAATTTAATTTAGCAAAACACGTTATTTTGCTTTGTTGAATAAAACTCATAAAATATTTATTACTAAAGTCATTTAAAACGACCTCAAAAAAACTTTATTGTTAACATCAAAATTGTTTGAATTCATTGTATGAAACAAATTTAAACTTTTTACAAATACATTAGAAAATAAATTAAAGTTTCATTTTAAAAGACATTTTTTATATAGTTTATAAAATGAATTCTAACCAAATTAATCACTGAAAATTATATCTTTTTTAAAGGTTGAAATGAAGTTAGAATTTGACAAAGATAATATTGTGAAATTCTTTCTTTTTGCATGAAGTTCAAGTATTCAATGCTAAATAAATCTTGTCCACAAATTAATGTTGTTTTTGATTAACATTTTAATGCCCAAAGATTTGTCTCGCGTCTTGAATGTGGAGAAAAAAACTTTATCAAGTCAAGGAACAGAAAAAAAAATTGAGTTTGCTGCTCAAGTTTTGATTTTCAACCACGCTTAGGAAAACAATCAACAATTGAAATCAAAACTTTAGGATAATTTGAACATGAACGATTCAGCAATGGCTGTTACATTTGTTGAATTAATTCTAGAAATCAAAAATATGAAACATTTGTAACAAAAAAAATCATTTAATATTTGAGTATTATCGAGTGAAACAAAAGGTAAAACATTTATGTATTGTATGAAGATATTCTTTCAATTGGATTGCTTAAAAACAAAGCTCTTTTATTTGCAGAGACACGAAATATTTTTGTTTCTGAATATAAGATTTTTAATTCCTGTTCGAATTTGTTCCACTTACAAAAGAAGGTTTTTCGAATAAAAAAGTGATTGATTGAAATTTAATTTCACTTTTGTGATTGTGAAACGAAAACTCGTTTGAGAAAGATCAAGACTCATTATTTGCTCCGACAGTTGCCTTAATCGAAAGCACGAGGCTTTCTGAAAAAGTCGAACATAAATCGCATTTAATTAATTCAATTAAAAAATAAACTAAAACCAAATAATTATCCGTCGCGTCGTTATAAAATGTTTTTATTTTAGTCGTTTCATTGGTTGGAACAAAATTTAATGCAAATGATTTTTGAAGTCCTTTGAAAGAAAGCAAGATCTAAACTATGGGACAGTTAACTTATATAACAAATAAATGCATAGGTTTTAAATAATAGATAAATATATATATATATATATATATAGTATTGCGGTTAAGAATGTATATTGGTTTTACCCAATTATGTTCTCAGTATGGCATGGTTCGCGTCGCAAACCCAT
>JARUHE010351168.1:0-10074 GCA_031471125.1 Archaeomysis grebnitzkii
TAACACAACAATGTTTGCATTGAAAATAAGCTTTTTGAAACGTCACTTAAAAGACCCAATGGGCATTATAGGGTTAAGCTTGTGAAGCAATAACACACCGAGCCCTCAAAGTAAAGGCAAATCCCAACCAGATGGTGAATGTGCTGGTCCACTAGGACCAAATAAAAGTAATATACCATATTCTATTCTGAAAAATACTGTAACTTGTCAGAAGACATGTTTTCCATCTGCTGAGCAGAGATTAACTGGAAGCAAAATGTGCAATCATGGTGGCAGACAAAATGGTCCATCACTGTATTGCTGTGCCGTTTGAATCATAGCTAACACTAATCTATAATGCATACTCAATGGTCTTGTCAGGTTACCAAAAAGGTGTGTAACCATAAAGCTCATTGTTATCTGAAAAACGAAACCATTTACCTCAGTAGCTAATGGCTGTATAATATATTGTAATACAAATATGTAAAGCTGATCAACCTTGAGGACTTTGATGAGTGATTGTGTTGGATAAAAATGCAGTCTAGATTCTGACGGATAAAGTTTGTTGTAACCAGCTTAGGCATAATTAGAAATAAAAAGTTTTGATTAAAATTATTCATTTTTTAATAAATTTACAATCAATAGTTAGATCATCTGAAGCTGTTATTATTTACAAAAATAATTTTATATCTATTTAAATATTTCGATCAGTTTTTATATCTTAAAATTTCAGACCACTGAAGAGTTTGTACATATACAACATATTTGCATTATCTACTTTAATTACCTCTGACCATGCAATTGAATCTATCACCATGCCAATCATTTTGTTTTATGAATTGAACATTGCATAACAAATAATAAACTTGTTTGGTCTTACCTAACTGAATGTGTGTCTGGGTATGCATGTAAAGGTTAAGCCTTCCTATCTCGATAATGTAGATCACTAAAATGTAAGCATAGGTTTGATGCCCCACAGTAAAAACTTTCATTTAAAATTGGTAAGTTAGGTATGTTGATTTATAATTTAATTCATGTGTGCAAAACTTTTGCTTCATTCAATTCTTGCTTTGGCAATCGCAATAAGATTTTAATGATGAAGTACAAATGTTAAAAACTAGTTTCAAAGATATTAATTTGACAACTTTAATTATTGTCTTTATTTTATTAAAAAATAGTCAAGTTTTTTATCAAGACTTTTATAAAACTACCCTCAATTTTTTTGTAGACCTTCATAAAGTTTATTTGTGTATTCAACTCGCATTTAGGAATTTTTTTTTCTTTTACTTTGTTGAATTTTTGAAAGATTATTGACTATGGTGACACTTGCTCAATTCCTGATGCCAATTCAAGTCTGCATGATTGGTCTTTTAAATTGAGCGACAGTTCCATGAAGGAGTATGAACACCTTGTCCCAAGGAAAATTTCCACTGGAAACTAGGAAAATCTTTTCATGCCCAAATTTTTGCTGCAGAGAATATGGTAATAAAAGTAATTGTTCATTCCGACATGTCCTATGCATATTGCTGAATGCCCTTCTAATGTAGTGATAGGCAAAGGATGAATCGACAATATTTGGTGTTTACCACTAATTTGATACATTTAAAATTAAGATTTACAATTGCTTTTAATGTAAGTATGGCGAAGAAGTATAACTTGAATGAACATCAGTTAGTACACTGGACTACTCTAGTCAATTGGGTTTATAGTCATCTACAAATTACCATTTTGAACAAGTTATATTGGAAAGAATCTGTGATTGTTGAATAAATCTTTCTTTTCCAGAAGGCAAAATTTAGTTAATTATTAGAAAATATAATTATTGCTGAACAGACAATTTAGTTTTAAATTCATTATGTACTTAATTCTCAAAATAGTTGTATAACTAATTTCTGTTTTTATTTGTCAGTTTTATATAGATTATTATTTTAATAATTATTGAGGTAGACTTTCTGTTTTTGCTGCATCCTTAATTTAAAGTTGAACATATTTTATCTTTACGCTTTTGAACTCAATGTATTTATCTTGATGCTTAACCACTTCGGAAACAGAGGTTGATGCCAAAACTTCTAAGATAAAAATGATTCAAATTATTTTGGTTTTCAAAACAAAGGTAAATCCCTATTTCAATATTTTTATTCATATTTTATAACTATGAATAACCTTAGAATTTTATCTTTTATATTGGTACATAAATTTTTTTTTACTGTAGAATTGTCTAATAACACATGTTTTATGAACTCGTAACGTTAATTTAATAAAATTTAAAAGTTCATATTTGAGAATGTATTTATTTCATATACATGGAAGTCCATTTTATAAAATAAAGTATGTAAACCCTTTCAAATAAAAGTTTGTTAACTCAACTTTTTATATCCAATGAAATATAAATTTTCTTTCTTATCTGTTAACCAATCTAGATCAAGATGTGGCGAGGAAGGGGGATTTTTTCGCAGGAGTTAGGTCTGAACTCTGCAATAAACCAATGGTGGCCATTTCGTCAAATCAGCTGGAATTGTTAGGTCATTTTATAACTACTTATAGATGTATGGTTATAGATACCAAACAGTTCTAATACATTAAGCTTGTATGTAGGTCAATGATAAAGAACATAAGAGAGTAGATCCAAATAAGAAAGAATTAATGGACCAGTCTATATATATATATATATATATATATATGGATCTGCAACAGCACAAGTAAGGTAAACCGTTATTTGAAAGAGTTGCCTCACTTGTGCTATTCTCTGTCCATGTTTAAAACTTGCTAGAACGTGTGTGTGAGCGGCCAGTAGTTTTTCCCATAAAAAAAATATATTTGGTGGGATGGAGCGTTTATGAGCAAAGAGCACACTTGTACTATTTAAGATGTAGCTCTTATTCTTGAGAGCGATATATATGTAGGGAATAATAACTCTTTGTAAATGTGTTTGGTGCGTACCTTTTTGGACAAAATGAAACAATGGTTACTATGGTAGTTGTGTAGCACACATAACCACCATGTTTATATATAAGTGTCTGTGTATAACACAATAATATTCTATTGGTAATAATATAAGTCTAGCGTACGCAACTAGTCTTTCCTTATCCCTCTTCCCATTAACCAAGCAGTGACTATACAAAAAAAAAAAAAAAAAATGATAAATACAATCTATATGAATACACAAAAGTGAAAGCATGTGAATAAAATTTAAGAATATAAAATCTATAAGAGCAAAATCTATGAAATATAAAATTAGGCGAGTACAAAAATACATGAATATAAAAATAAATTAATATGAAACTATTTTTAAAACTGAATAATTCACATTTGTATAAAGGTTTTTAATGCGTGTGTATACCATTATTTTAATAAACATGTGAATATAAAATTATTTATAAAATAAATGCAAGAAACAAATGCGTAATTGGCGTGAAAATAGCAAAGTTCACCACTAATGTGTAGTTTAGCCTAACTGGCTGTTTGCAGGACACTAGTAGACTGGAAATCTAACTGGGGGAAAGGGAGGGGATGTCAGATGAGGGTTGTGTATTTATAATGGATGATCTGATGCGTTGTGAGATTGGTGTATATGTTTTGTGGGGGCTTAATAATGAATATTTTGAAGTGAATGAATTAATGTGAAATATTAGGTGATATGATGTGCCTTACTTCGATTAGGTTGGCGTGGTTTTGTTGTGTGGGTGAGGTTTCAGTTAGTGTATGGAGGGGCTAGAGTTATGTAAGGAGGGTTCTGGACGAGGTTGATTTTGTGGTGTGAAGCTATTTTGGGGTGGTTCTGTGATAGGTTGATTGGGGGGCGATTGTGTAGTGGTGTTAGTATTTGTGAAGTGTCTTGTGTTGTGGAGTTTAAGTATGTTTGGGAATTCATTAAATTGTTTATTTATTAGTGTTTCTTTTTGTTGAGTCTGTAGAGCTTCGAGTATTTCTAATTCTCGTGTGTTGTTTGTTCTGTTTATTATTTTTGTGTTGTCTGTTAACTGTTGTCTTGTAAGTGTTGTGTTGTGTGTAAATAGGAGATGCTGTTTGATACTGCCATTTGGTTAGATTCATGTTATCCCGAGTTCAAACCTGCCTTATACAAACGATATGTTGATGACACTTTTATGTTGTTCAAATCTTCCGATCATATAGACAAATTATTTAAACTTTAGGCATAAAAATATTATTTTTACCAAAGAAAAATAATTTAATAAATAATTATTATTCATGGACATTTTCATAACTAAAGTGAATAATAAATTTGAAATATCTTTCTTTAAAAAGCCAACATTCACATGTCTTGGTATGAGTTTCTTTAGTTTTGAAGTTCTTAACTTCAAAATAAATGCTATCAAAACGCTCATTTACCGTGCTTATCACACTAGTAGCAATTATGCAAACGTACACCTGGAGTTTAGTTTTCTAAATTTCAAAAGTAATGGTTTCCTCACACACGTAATAAGTAAGCGCATCAATTCTTTCCTTAACAATATAATCTCTGCAAAACCCCTATTTTTAACAGCAGCAAAACAAGTAATATACTCTTCATTCCCATATATCGGCAATAGTACTTCCAAATTACAGTCAGAATCAGATAAAACTTTAGTAAAATATTTCTCTCATGTAAACTTTCGCTTGATTTTTACCAATAACTATTCCATCAAAGCAATACTCAATCATAAGGATAAATTACCACCTGGCATATGTTCTTGTATTGTTTAGAAATTTAAATGGTTGTTCTGTGAAGAACAATATATTGATAGTAGTATTCGTTAATTATACTGCAGGTTTTCAGAACACATATGCATCTCTCCCAGAACCAAATTACCTATAAGCTCGCCCCCCTGTATAATAATCCGAGAACATGAGTCTGCCACAGGGCATCGGGTCACAGTAAAACTAACATAAAATTAATGGAAGCTCTGTACATAATTAAAAATAAGCCAAAACTTAACTCTGGTGTCCCGTACGAACTGCAGCTAGTTGACTAGTTACCTGATTTTTTTTTCAAAATGCCATTTTTTATGTTTCATATAACATAAATTCTTGTCTATTCTTCTTCTTTTAAATCTAACTATTTTCATAAACTATATTTCCTATCTTTTTTATCCTGTAAATGTATTTTAGTTTAGTTTATTTTGCAAATATTTTATACATGTTTTAACTTTTAATCCAATTTCTCAATTTTTGTATTTGTTTAAACCTTTGTTTTGTATGTTCCAGAATCATTGAATAAGTGTATTTTTCGAAAGCTCTGACCTTGACGATAATAACTATTTTAATAAATGATGAACTATTAATTGAATGAATTCCTAAACGTCCTTGTTTCCTACACAATCTTGTGAGATGTTACGCAAATGTATGTATATATATGCAGATCAAAACCGACTTAAGGTGGTGCTGTGCAGATATATATACACTAAAATCTATCAGAAAAGTGAAGCTCCGCCTTATAAGAGGTAGTCGTCCCGTAGAAGTTCATCAACACAGGGTGCTAAGAAAGGAACTGCCGCAACGTGTCACTCTGTTTATCAGCAGATTTTTTGAAGAACAACGTAAATGACAAATCATCAACATTTTTGATTATCTATTGAATACTATTTTGGGCTTGTGATTTTTTATTTTTAATGTGTTATCTATATTATTATTGTAACTGTTATGAATTATATTGTGGATATTGTAATGGTATGTCTTATTTAGCCATGTTGTGCTATTATAGGATTATTGTAATGTGCAACAAAAATAAAGTATAAATAAATTAACATGAACTAAACAAAATACAAAACATTTAAACATTTGTTTGAATCACTAACAACAGAATAATCGAGTGTTTGAAGTCATAATTTCATCATTAGGAATAGTGACAACATAATTTGATAAACCTGTTAGACAAATTACGAAATCATTTGCTTGATAATGGAAGCAAACAACATTTAATCAATACTCATAACCAAATAAAGAACTTATTAACTTTTAATGATCCATAAAATTGTATATAAATTAATGTATATACGTTGCGTGATTGAGTTTTTGTTTTTGTCTGCCTGTATATGTGTATGCATGCATATGTGTGTTAGCTAGTTTGTGTGTGTATGTGTGTGTGTGTGTGTGTGTGTGTGTGTGTGTGTGTGTGTGTGTGTGTGTGTGTGTGTGTGTGTGTGTGTGTGTGTTTAAGTATATGCTATTACATAAATAATATAATACAAGTAATTTGCATTTTCCCTTTTTTGAAGATTTTTAGGACAAATTTCATATAGTGAAAAAATATAAAAATGTTAATTTGAAGTATGAAAATCAAATTTCAAGTTGAGCTAAGTATTGGTTTTAAAAGCATACAAAAGTGTTGTGAGTTTTACATAAACTCTAAACTTTTAAAAAACAATATATTTATTGAAACATTTTTAGATATTAAAATCAATTAAAAACTTTGGCGAATATTTATATTATAGTCTAGCTATATTACATTTCTGTTCAATAAAAACGTGCAAATAAAGATCTAATTAGATAAAAAATAGTAATTAAAAGAATATAAATTTTAATGTTTTTCCTATTTTAACAAACTACCATAAACATTGAAAATAAAATATATTTAATAAATAGATATTATTTATACTTAGCATAGATTCTAATGAGAAAATAAAAATACTTTCCATTAACTTATATTTATATTATACAGATAAAAATTATTCTTTATATGGTTGGTGTATTACCATAGTTCAATAGTTCATAAACTTGAAAAGTAACTTTATCAATCGTTTATCTGAATCTCATGAGAATATAAAACGTTAAGATTGTATCAAATCTCCAACAAACTATTTGTGTTACACTAACAACGCAAAATTTATATTAAATAAACCAAAAAAAATGCAAAATTAATTAAATTAAATCGTGGTAAAAAAAACTTTTAATGAAACAATGTTTATATTTTAGATAACATTTACTAAAGGTTTGTTGTAAATCAAAAAAATAATTTGAATTACAAATAAGGCATATTTTTGGAAACTCCGAAACAAAAACAAATAATTAGAATTTTGGCAAGCTTTGTTTATTTTTGGAAAGTTTAAACTAAAAACGTTATCAAATTTGCACAACGAAGTTTTTTTGGTAAACTTGGAAATAATAAAAAAATAAATTTTGCGAAACTTAGTTTTATTTTTATTTTCCGAAACTCTTTTTGTTGGAGAAGTCCTTCAGCTAAGTCCTTTTCGGTTCCAGCCGCTGGGACATCGTCAACAATTTGCGCTGGTTGTCGATCACCTGCAGAGCTCTCACGTACACCCGGATCTCAGTCTCGTTCTTCGGTACTGTCGGCGGATCTAACGCTGAGAAGAAACGGGCAACAGTTATGAAAAAACTTTAAATTTAAATACATTCAGAAATACTTAACAAATTGAAAATAAGAAAAAAAAACTATAAAAACTGGAAATTTTCTTGACTTCAAATGGCATTAAACAAATAAAATTTATGCACTGGCAACTAATATAAATACTTTTTCTCCCGAGCTAATTTGGAACGGAAAAATAAATAAAACGTCACACCCTTCGACTTCATCTCTTTAGGAGTCATTATGAGACTCGAACTAAAAGGTAAAGTAGAATTGTAGTCTACATTAATTGGAAAAATCCCAAACATGAACATCTCTCCGGGATCGTTTTCATTAAATGGATGCTTCCATAACATTATTTTGAAAAATGTAAAGCTGTAGTATGTATGATAATAGTATTTTCTAATAAGGTCAATCTTTCCAAGAAAAATCGACCAAACAAGTTTCTACTGACGAGGGTATCAGGTGATACCGAAAAATTTGGAAATATTTGTTTATGAAAATAAACTTATCCTCGTGAAATTGTGTGTTTGATTTTAACAAGAAACTATAAAAAAATTTCAACAAAAAGTTAGTTTATGTTTTCAATGTTTTTATACAGGTACATATGTGATATCTATTTGTACGACAATTTTAAATCTAGTTTGAACACGTAATTGAATTATTCCAATGATATAAATAATCCGAGTTTCCTGTTTGATACAGGAAAATACCTTTTTATTCTAGCATCATCAAACGAGGCTATAAGACTTACTTCAACTTTTTGTTTGTTTCATGTTGGATACATTCTCAAGCATTGGTTAAATTGAGATAAAGATAATTTGAAGTGTTTTACAGATGATAATTATTATTCTTATATTTATGTTATTTAAATATCTTGTATGTAGAAGTTATACATAATTAATAATCATATTGATGATAGCAAAGATAGTTTTACTATTTATTTTGTTATTTTATTTATATTTTCAATGGTAAATATATTTTATCAATGTTTAGTTAACAAAACAGACAATGCGACTATCAAAGTAGAGAAAAGTTTAGACAACAACTCGTAAACCTATATTTTAAGCTTTCAAGTTAATAGTTCTGTAGAAAAAATAAAAATGGTTGATTTTGTAACATTTAAAGTTTTATTATTTCTTACAATTAATTTTGGCCAACCAGAAGCAAAATACTTTTCAGTTAATCAACACGTTCATCCTCCGTCAGCCCTACGGGATTTATCAGGTAGAATTTTTCAATCACTTGATTGATTCAAACCATTTTCTTATTACGTTCCTAATTTTTTTAGGCTGTGAGATATTGTTGACTATATACACAAATAATTACGCATAATGCCAAGTTTATGTTGAATTGAATATGTTCAAATGGCAATTTCTCTATATCCACATTTTATGAAACATTCTACTACTGTATGTCCATGATTTGTTGAACCCATCTACATTTTGATGTCAATCATTCTGTGTCACTGTAAAATTTTCAGCAAAATATGAATTTACATTGATTAAAAAGTATAATAATATTTAAATAAAAAAAACGCGCTAATATTTTTTCTGAAGTTGTTCTAATAACAATGTTATTGCGTTAAGCCAAGTTGGATAAATTTAAATATCATGAAAATTAACGTTGATACTGAGCGCGGACTAAGACATTAAACATTTATTTCAGAAAATGACATCTCACTCGATGAAATATCCAAAAGAACCGTTGATGAATTTATTGGTGAGTTTCTTATTTTCATTTCTTTTAATGAAAATAATTTTTGAGCTCAAACGAGATCTGTACATTTATTTAGATTTTCTGATCATACTGAAAAATAAATATTGCATCTACAATTTTTTAATCTGACTTTAATTTTAATTAATTATCTTATTGTTTATTTACACACGTCTTCCATTATAAGATCTATACTGAGCTGGATCAATGTAAAAATATTTTTATACGTGTAAATAAATGCTTGGTTATGGAAGCGTCCCTCGATATTTGTTCGTGACAATTTTTATCAATGGAATTATCAACTTAGATTTTTTCAAACTAAAATGTTTTTATGATACTGTATTAATACATTTCAAAACCACAGCAATAACTATAACCAAAGCATATATGAAATTAAAATAGTATACTCAAGTTTATTGTTCTACTTGATACGTAGTTTTTTTTAATATTAGAACTAGGTTCCGGAAAAATACATATTAATAAATTTTAAACTTAATGAAAAGTATTTTTAAATGAAAGAAAAACAAATTTTATAAAACTTAGGCTGTGAGATATTGCTGAGTATTAAACATGAAGGTTGAACAAATGCTTACAAATATTGTCGGGCTTAGTCGAATTAAATATGTTCAAATGAAAATTTCTTCTACATCGATATTTTTATGAAGCAATCTACAACATCCATGGTTTTTTGGACAAATTTTATTAGCCTAACAAATATGTATTTTATTATGAACGTTATTAATGTATGAAACCACTAGAATTGGGGAATTGACCATACATCTGTTTGTTCGTTCTCTCACGTTCTCATACTATTGATTTACATTTTATTAAGGCTTATAGATTTCCAACAGAGAGCATAACATTTGAATAATTAAACAGATAATATTTTTTTGAAGGATATACAAATACTTAAATTTTTTCAGACGAAAACCAGACGCACTTGAGCATTGAAGTGATTGCCGGTGCTCGAACAGCTGCCATTATACTCAATGGAGAAAAGGTAAACACACACACACCCACACACACAAACACAGACACACACACACACACACACACACACACACACACACACA